>WHVA01000131.1:0-237101 GCA_015179125.1 Gautieria morchelliformis | reverse complement strand
ACACCATGGAATTGATCTCATTGACCTCAATATTTCTGGGACAGAGGATGGCCCGCTCTAAAAAATAATTGTCCTGGGCAGGGATTGCATTGCCAATGCCAGGGTATATTTCCTGGATCAGCTCTGCAATTCCAGGGCCACAAACCATGTGAGGAGGGAGTGAGAAGTATGATCTAGTGGGAGATCCTTTCCCTGACCCACATTCTGCAGCCATTCTGCAAACCTGGCTCTGTCAGGGTCATTTCTCACCCGCATGTTCTCTGTCAGATGGAGGACCTTGATCTTGGCCACAGATATGACTTCTGAAGGGTAGCTCCCACGATATCCTCCTTGGAGCCTTTAGGGACAATTGGGAGAGTCTGCTGAAAGTCACCTCCAAAGGCGACCGTGATGCCACCAAAGGGTCTGTCAGGCTGGTCAAGGAAATCCCTCAGTGTCCTGTCAATGGCCTCTAGGCATGGCGATGCTGCATTGCAGCCTCATCCAAATGATGAGCCTGGCCAGTCTCAGCATATCAGCCTGGTCAGAGTTCTTTTTGATGGAGGAGAGAGAGCCCTCATGGACAGGAATTGGAATTCCAAGCATGCTGTGAGAGGTTGTCCCATTAGTGAGGATAAGTGCAGCCATTGCAGATGAGGCTACAGCAAGCACAATGAGACTCTCGCTCTACAGGAGTGGATTAGGGTGTTCCATGTGAATGATTTCCCAGCGCCCCCTGATCCAGTGACGAAAAAACATTTGTCCATTAGGTTTCCCCTGAGCATCTATGTCCAGTGCCGACCGTAATATCTGATCATGCGCAGACCTTTGCCCCTCATTCAGCTTGGGAACCTCCTCATCAGCCATCTGCCTCTCTTGAACAGGGTCATAGTCCCTCTGCTCAGCTATGAACCTGTTTCCAATCAGGACCTCCCACTCGCCTACCACCCGAGGCATATCTTTAAAGCTGCTCAAGGACATTCCATTACGCTGAAGGAGTTTATCCAAGAGAAAGAGGCCAAAATCATAGACCTGATCATCCCGTGGCTCCTGGATATTGTGTCTGGTTTGGAGCCGATGTCTGAGATCATCACATATGTGCTCCTTGAAGCCGTCCCATAGTCTGTCAGGCTGTGAGGGAATGCAATGACCAAGGATGGTGGCAAAGAGATGTCTGAGCTGAGCGCCTGTTTTCATGCCACTGGCTTCCTGGAGACACAACCTCCACTCCTGATCATCCTCCAGAAGTCCCCTGGCAAGACAGGCCTCCTTGTAAGTAGCACATTGTATGCCATCCACCGTCCTAAGCTCCTCAAAGGATCTGGCGCCCTTGACCAGCGTGAGGAGAGTGCGCAAATAAAATCTCTCTCCTGATTTTGGGCTTGCAAAGTGAAGGCGTCCAATGCTATATCCCCTTTGACGTGGTGTCCATACCCTTTCCTCTTTTTTCCAGGTAAAATGCTCAGGAAAATCCACATAGAGCACATCGCGTGCATGAGGGTAGGCAGCATTGGCCTCAAAGTAAGCCATGAGCGCTGTCTTTGACCCCTCGACCCTGTTCATGATTGTGAGCGGATCAGCATCAGGATTGAAAACGACTGATTGCTGGTCTTTTTCATGGACTGGGAGTGCCATGACTGCAGGCACCTGGGTGTGGATTTCCCGCTCCAGCAACCTCCAACAGGCCTCATGAGCACTGACATAGCGAGCGTCCAGGTACTTCTTTATCTCATCATGGTCGACACCAAACTCCATCGTGGTCCGATCGTGGCCCTTGTATATATACTTGTGGATATACTTGACGCACCTCACACTGAAGGTGAATTCAAGGTTGATGTGATACCGGAGTTTGAGCAAGAGCAGAGGAGAGTATGGCACAACCCATCTGTTGTCCAGCATGTCACCTCTGACATTGTGCAGCCTTCCATCATTGCGACGACAATATTTGGATATCCATCTACATTCACAACGGTCTCCTCACAGAATGGCTTTGGGAAGCCTTTCTTGCACTTGCCATTTTCCATGCAGGGTGCGTTTGGATTCATTTGTCCACAGGGACCATGTGTCATCAGCTCACAGACCAACTGGTAGAGGACAGGATGAGTCTCTGGATCAGGGAACTCTGCTGAAATCATAGAATCCACCTCATGTGGATGTTTGACCTTGGACTCCCTATCGAACCAGGTAAGCAGGTGCATGTGTGGGAGCCCCCTCTTCTGGAATTCAATAGTGTGAACGCGAGCGACGGTTTCTCCAAAGATCTTGTCCTTGACGATCAAGTCAATGGGGTATTTCTTTTTGAGGTGAAACACCCCGCGACACCAGGTCAGGTCTGTCCTGAGCAGTTTGTCCAGGGAGCAACTCGGCCACTATCTCATCCCACTTTGGATTGGCAGTCATGGTAATAAATAAATCAGGGGGACCCTTCTTTGTTGCAATGGCCAGGGAGTTCTGGCAGTTTTGATTCATGTCCCATGTACTTCCTTGAAATGTCGCAGGCAGAATGACTTTTATGCCCAAGCTGTTTGCATCTCCAATGTCATTGTCCAAGCCTCCATATGAATCTACCATCTGGTTATACTGCTCAGCACGCAGAGTGTGTTGATTGGCCCTGATCCACCTCAGTCTGCTTTGCTCTGCAGCAGCCCAGGAGTCTACAATGTACTGCTGGAACAATTTGCCACCACGCAGGAGTGTTGTAGGTTCTCTCGCTCTCTGGAACAGACGATACACATGGTACTGTATTTGGGTGACCTGTGTCCGTCTGTTTGGATTGGGATTGGCCTGCCGAGCACGCTCTGGCTCATGATAAGGAATACCTGGTTCCCATCCCAACTCTCCCTTGGGAAAGAGCAAGACATAGTGCAGCGAGGCATAGTTTGCATTGGTATCCAATACCCTTCTGAAAGGTCCACCTCTGAGCTGGACAATAATATCCCTAGGTCCAGGGTCGATGCCACTCCAGGAAGAACAACTGCAATCTCATCTGCAGTTGGGACATTATATCTCCTAGGATCCCTGTGTGCCCTGTAGTGAGCCTTGCCTGGATGTCACCATTCTGTTCTTGAGCTCTGAGCCTCTCAGCTGCTTGTTTATATGTGCGCACATGAGGATTGCATAGCAGGAGCATTTCCTGCAAGTCTCCCATGATAGTTGGAGACAGACGCTCATTACGATTTTTCTCTTTGCCAAAGCCAGTGCAGGATCATATAGTAAAGCTGGGCATACTTTGGATCGTCTTCATTGTCAGGGAGGAGAGAGCCATGGAGATGATACAGTTCACCCTGTAGCTTGAGCACATATGGACCACGACCCTCCCGAAGCAAATCTTGGTCAAAGTCGGCCCCACAGAAGTGAATGCAAACGCAGCATTATACTGCCTGATATTCTGGCGAAATCCTTTTGCCTCAGGGTCCTGGCCTTCTAAGAGCTGTTTCAATGGCTGAGGGGGCTCTGGCAGGTCTTCCAGCTGCACCTTTCCTTCCATACAGCAATCACCAAATCTGGGCCGCACATTTGAGGATTTCTGCAGACGTTCTGCCCTCCAGTGTAATGCTCCACAGTCAGGGCAGGGAATAACCATGGGACCCAAATCATGACGCTGCACATCTGCCTCAATTATTCTAGAGCGACCCAGTGGAAGAGGAGGAGGAGGTCGCTGAGGACGCTGCCGAGGTACAGGGAGCGGCTGAGGAGGTGCAGGGAGCGGCTGAGGAGGTGCAGGAGCAGCTGAGGAGGTGCAGGGCGCTGAGGAGGTCAGGGAGCGGCTGAGGAGGTGCAGGGAGCGGCTGAGGAGTGCAGGGAGCGGCTGAGGAGGTGCAGGGAGCGGCTGAGGAGGTTCAGGGAGTGGCTGGGAGGCTGCGGAGGTGCAGGGAGCAGCTGAGGAGGTGCAGGGAGTCGCTAAGAGGCCGCAAAAGCGCAGGGAGTAGCGGCGCATTGGTCTTATTGCATTGGCCTGAGCACGCAATGCTGCCACTCCTGCAGAACCTACTACAGGAGGATTAGCTGCCTGTCTACCCCTTCCCAATTGCTGCAATATAGCAGACTGCTCAGCAGCCTGAGCACGCAACTGTGCAATTCCTGCAGAACCAACCACAGGAAGATTGGGAGGTGGCTGTATTGGCTCCTGCCTGTATCTTCTCAAGGGCTGTGCTGGCTCAGCAGCCTGAGCACGCAACTGTGCAATTCCTGCAGAACCAACCACAGGAAGATTAGGAGGTGGCTGTATCGGCTCCTGCCTGTATCTTCTCAAGGGCTGTGCTGCTGGGATTGCTGCTAACTGAGCACGAAGGGCTGCCACCTGCTGTCCAGGACTGGGATCGGAGGACGTAATGGCTCTGCAGCAGGTTGTTGAAAAGGATCAGCCACATTGCTTCTAGGAGGAGGGTGAGGGATGGCAAAAGGAGGTGGTGGAGGGGTGGCTGGTTCCGAGCTCTGGCAGCAGCCAGCAAGGGCACGCGCTCTCCGATCAGTAGGCGACGTCATACGACCCTCCTGCTCCTCCCTCGCCCTTTCACGCTCCTGCTGACGATTTCTCTCTGGAGTAGAAGGATCCCTGAGAAATGCAGGCATAAGCTTAGAGGAACAATCAAGCTACCCCACTTCAACTTACATTTGCAAGCAGATGCTGTTGTTGTTAATTTTTCTTGGGCAAAGTCAGGGGAATTTATTAATTTCTAATTAAATCAATGTCAGACAGCTCACACCAGACCACAGAGAAATACATACATACCAAGGAAGGGACAGGGAGTCTGTTTGTTAGGCAAAGTCACGGGAATTTATTAATTTCTATTTAAAACAATAAGGCGTTGCGAAATATTTCCGGTGGCACGGATGTGTTCCGCTTCCGGTGGAAGGGTTACGTACAGCAAGCACTCCCCTTCCGTCAGAGTGTCAGATGGCTCACACCAGACCACAGAGAAATATATGTACCAAGGAAGGATGGGAAATTTTTTTGATGAAAATATCCAAGTCTTCTTTGGCTATCCAACTGGAATAATTCCAGTAAAAGGTCCTGGTCCTGGTCCTGGTCCTGGGGAGATGTCTTCTTCAGCCACCAGTAGTGCAAGTCAACACTGAAAGAACTGCAATGCAATTGTGGCTCCCTCTAAGGCAGCCTGGGATGACTACCTGGCTCCTTAGCAGAGAAAAAGCTGCCCCACTGAAGAGGTCAACCCCAATAGTTCACTGCAGAGATCTCCCTGGGAAGAGATCTTTTGTTACTACACTATATAGGCTATCTATTAATTCACTCTCACGCAATTTTTATTCTATCTAGTAGTGGGCAGAGAGGAGAGGAGAGGAGAGGAGGGTGGTGGTGGAGTGCGCAAAGCGGCTGGCTGCGCAGCGATCTGCCAGCGCAGCGCTGCTTTGAGCACCTGAGCAGACCGGCCTAAACCGCTCGCGGCTGCGCCGCTCGCACGCTCCAGAACGCTGCGCAGCGCTGGAGCCGGAAGAGTGGCGCAAACCGCTGGTGGGGCTCGCGGCTGCGCCGCTCGCGCGCTCCGCTGACAAACTGATGACCAAGCATTGGTCAGCATTTGTCAGCGCGCCCACAACCTCCCACCGTGCTGCTTTCACCTATAGGAACTAGGTGGATACCCGCGCTTCGCGCGGGGTGCAAGTCAAACGCCTCGGTAAGGTCAAACACATCAGCAAAGTCAAACACCTTGGGTAAATCAAACTTGGGATAAGTCAAAGACATTCAGATAAGTAAAATGCATCTTATTGATTAAAAGTAGCTCTAAGTAACACATTGAGGTAGGTAATGTTATGACCATGCTGCTTGACCAACTCTGGTACCTCTGCACCTCCTCTGACTCTATTCCGCAATGTCCACACTTCGACCTTTTGATCTCCTTGTTCTTTCCTATTCACATATTTCCCCTTATGACTCTATTCACCAGCCTTCCTTACTTAACCCTTAACATAGCAATTCCGGAGCATCAGGAGTTCCATTTTTTCCGCTATCAATTCCCTGGGTGGGTACCCACACTTCGCATGGGGGTGCAAGTCAAATGCATCGGTAAGGTCAAACACATTGGGTGAATCAAACTTGGGATAAGTCAAACACATTCGGATAAGAAAATTTCATTCAGATAAGTAAAACTCTTCTTATTGATTGAAAGTAACTCTAAATAACACATCAAGGTAGGTAATGTTATGACCATGCTCAACCAACTCCGGTACCCCCACACCTCTGACTCTATTCCACAATGTCTGCACTTCAACCTTGTGATCCCCTTGTTCTTCACATATTTCCCCTAATGACTCTTTTCACCAGCATTCCATACTTGACCCTCAGCACAGCAAGTCCAGAGCGTCAGGAGTTCCATTTGTTCCGCTACCAATTAGACCCTTGGTCTTTTGCCTATTGTTCTTAGTTCTACACTGCACCCCCTTGTAGTTCCTCTTGTTTTGCATTAGGTACTTTTATTCTAGTTACTTGCACTGGAATTGCTTACCTCTACCTTCTGACATGTTGTCTCAGCTCTTTGTATAAAACCCAGTCATGTGTGCCTCTGTTCAGCAATCAGATAATCGACTTTGATATGTCACTCCCTTTGCACTGTCTCCGGTTCTTAGACCTGCAAGGCCTCTGTCTCTCTGACCTCCGTCTTCCAACTTGATTTCTCATATCCAACTTAACTCAATTCTTGAACCCTTACTACTTCAGTTACAATACTCAACCTCTTCCAACTTCCAATCTCAGATCTCCAAAATACTTAGGATGATAGTTGGGGGTGCAACATATAAGTTGGAGCTGCAGTCCTTTTAGATCCAAACCTGATACATAACAGGTAATGACTCTACACATTTCTCCCATGTCTCATGTCCCCTACCTCACATGTAGTGTGTCCTTGCCTGTAGTGTGTCATCACACTTTATCTGTCCTCACACGTATTGCATCCTCACATGTGGCATGTCCCCACACGTAGTGTGTCCCAAAGCATAGTGTGCGTAGTGTGTCTCCACATGTAGCATGTCTCCATATGTAGTGTTGTTGGGTGCATTTATGCTCCTGCACCAAAATCAAGCATAATATATTCAATTTATTGTGTGGTGTTTCAATATTTTCTCATACTGTTCTTGTACCATGCATCCATTTCTCTGCTTATTTTCGAAATTTTCTAGTCACTCTCTATCTCTCCATTTCATTCTGTTATTTCTACTTCACAGGCGGCTGCACCCAGCGGAGTTTGAAATGACTTCGACGCGCGAGCCCTTGGGCGCTAAAGGCCGGGTGCAAGTATATGCCTTCTGAGACAGGATTACACTCCTCTCTCAGTGACAATAAATTCACTGAGAGAGGCGAGTAGTATTCTTCATATTTACATAGCATGTTGACTGAAAATCATGTAGTATATTTGATTCTAGTATTGTATTAATACATCAGTGACAATAAATTCACTGAGAGAGTATATTTGATTCTAGCTTTCTAAGAACTCTACCGAACCTTCCCTGCCATAGCCCCTAGTTGCTAACAAGGGTTATGGGCCCCGCAGACACTTCGCAGAAGCTTTTGGGTGTGGAGAAGCTTGCAACAGATGGAAGTAATTGGCCTCTGTGGCGAGCTACTCTCACAAGTTATTTTGAGTCCAAAAATCTACTCAGCATATAGAAGGGAGAGCCATTCGACCTCCTGATCCTCCAGTCATGCCCCCAGGCCATATTCTCACAGAAGCTGAGGAAACTCAGATAGAGAAGGCTGAGGAGAAGCTGGAGAAATATCTTGCCAGAGAAGGACAGGCAAAAACCCAAATAATCGTCTCAGTGTCAGAGTCACTAGCCCTGATGCTACAGAAGAGACATACAGCAAAGGAAGTCTGGGATGCATTGGTCAATGAGATGACCAAAAAGCCCAAGATGGTCCTCACCAACCTACAGAGACAGCTTCGCAGTATGAGGTGTCCTGAGGATGGAGACTTGAGAGATCACTTGGACAAGGCCCAAGACCTCTATGCTCGTCTCAATGAGATGGGAGCCAGAATTTCTGAAGGAGAGTTCACCGACATTATCCTTGCATCACTTCCACCCTCCTATGAGCAGTTATGAATGCCCTTACCACGTCGCTCGAAGAATGTGGAATGCCCTTAGTGCCTGATGATATTATCAGAGTACTAAAGGCTCAATACGATAGGAGAAAGACCCTCAATATTTCACAAGAAGAGCAGGCATTTATTGGTTCATCTACGAAAGGGCAGAAGGCCGGAAAGACCCGAAGGTGTCTACATGCACTAATGCCACAAGCCTGGACATGCTATAGAGAGTTGCTGGGCTAAAGGAGGTGGTAAAGAAGGCCAGGGGCCACGTCAGAAGAAGAAAGCGAAATCCAAAAAGAAGAAGGGCAAAGCCAAGGCGAATGTTACCGAAGAAGTGTCCTCTGAGGAGGATGAGAGTGGCAGTCCAGCCGCTTTCGCCAACTTCGACTGCTCTAATTTGAGTAGTTTATCTCTGGACACTGTTGTTATCCTCGACACTGGAACGACCGCACATATGACCCTCACAAGAATTTATTGAGGGATTACAGTCCATTCTCACAGCCGCGCACAATTCGTGCAGCCAACAAAGGCACTTTTGATGCCTTCGGTTCAGGCTCACTCGTGCTATCTAACAAGGTTGGAGATAAGACTGTGAACATTACATTGAAGGATACGTTCTACGCGCCAAAAATGGCTGTTACCCTGATCTCGATCGGCCGGTGCGATGATGCAGGCTATAACACACAAATAGCTGATCAGAAATGCACAATATCCAATCGTAAAGGCAGGATATTGATGCAAGCACCGAAGCTGAATGGCTTATATCGATTTGATTTACAACACACAAGTGCCGAAGCGCATGTATGCGCATCAGCCATGGAAATACATCAAAAAATGGGGCATATTTCACAAAAGTCCCTACAGCATTTGCTCAACCGTGGCATGATATTAGGCATTGAATTGAGCTCAAAAGGTGACAAGGTTGTTTGCGATGCGTGCATTCAGGCGAAGATTGCACGCAAATCACTTCCTCAGGAACCCAGAAGCCGATCATCAAAATTCGTGACAGAATTTATTCTGATGTCTGGGGACCAGCGAGACACTCTACAATTGACAAGAAATCCTATTATGTGTCTTTCATCGACGACTACTCAAGAGAATCGGTTATCTATTTGATGGCAAACAAATCGGAAGCATTTCAAAATATAAACTCTACGAGGCCTTGATGCTTCGACAGAGGAACGTGCACATCAAAGCACTTGTTTCCGACAGAGGGGGCGAATATACAAGCTCGGAATTTGAACAGCATTTAGCCAAGCAAGGCACGAAGCATCGGTTAACCGTACACGACACCCCAGAGTCAAATGGTGTTGCTGAACGTTTAAACCGAACTCTAGTTGAAAGAGCTCGTGCCATGCTATTGGAATCAAGTCTTCCTAAGACTCTATGGGGCATGCAATTTTGCACGCCAACTATCTTAGGAATCGGACACATACAAGAGCTTTGCCAGACAAAACCCCTTTTGAAATGATCCATCACGAGAAACCGAACCTGAAAGACATACATGTGTGGGGAATTGAAGTCTACGTTAAAGTCAAAGAGGGAAACAAACTAGCAGCCCGTGCCAAAAGAGCTCGGTGGATAGGAATCTCTGGACAGAGCCATGGTCACTGCATCTACTGCCTGACTCTCAGAAGGTTTCTGTCGAGCGGAATGTTATATTTGACTCAGAGATGAAGGGGGCAAAGCTCCAATCATTTCTATTGAAGAGTCACAGCTACCTACGTCCAGAAAAATGGTACAGCCATCTCGGCGCCAGCACCTATGCCTAGCCGCTTAGTCAGCGAAGAGGCAAAGATCGAGGAAATTGATGATGATGAACCAGAGGAACGTCTGAAAGAGCTGCAACCCAGTCAGACTGTTGATGCCAGACCTAAAGAAGCTGCTCCAACAAGGAGAAGCGAGAGAATCTGTCAGCAGCAGGTGCAGCCGGCCCCAAGTGGTCCCGTAACAAGATCTCAAACCAAGAAACATGCTGGTGCAGATATCACTACACTAGCTTACGAGGACATTGAGGACATCAAGACAAATTATTCGAACAAGATTTATCCTCTGTCACTGACGGCATCAGTGATTATAACCTGCCATCAGTACACTTTCGACCTCCGATCAAAACAAAGATAAGGTGCTGCCGGATTTGAATCAGACCGAGCCTAGCAATGCAGATGAAGCCTTAAATGATCCTATGTGGAAAGCATCGATGGATAAAGAGTACAAGGTGCTACTCGACAAAGGTGTATGGGAAGTGGTTAAACCACCTCCTGGGGCAAATATTGTGGAAATAGATGGGTATTCCTCTGGAAACGCAATCCAGAAGGTGAACCCATCACACCTAGATCGAGGATGGTCGCCCAAGGCTTTACACAAAGTTTTGGAGTCGACTACAATGAAACCTATGCACCTGTTGCTCGGATGACTTCCTTACGGATTATATGTGCCATTGCTGCCAGGAACAACTGGCCTATTCACCAAATGGATGTGGACAGTGCGTATTTGAATGCTACACTGCCAGAACCTATTTACATGAGACAGCCGTATGGATATGAGACCGGAGACAAAGATGATGTCCTCCTGCTGAAGAAAGCACTTTACGGCCTCAAACAATCTGGAAGGGAATGGTACAAACGTCTGAGTGGTGAATTTCTCAAGTTAGGATTCACTAAATCAGCTTCGGATGGAGCTGTATTTTGCAGACGTGGACCGAGAGGGCATGCGATTATTGCAACGGCGGTAGATGACCTCACTATCACAGCTGAGAGTCAACCAATCCTCGATGAGGTAAAGCATGACCTTGCCCAGGTTTTTAGTATGAAAGACCTAGGCGAGATTCACTGGCTTTTGAACCTCAAAATCGAAAGAGATTGGAATAACAAATCGATTGCAATATCACAAGCCACATACATCCAGAAAATCATCAAAAAATTCAATCTGGATGATGCTAAAACATTTTCCACGCCTCTCGACCCAGCCGTTAAATTATCCAGAGACCAATGCCCTTCTACAGATGAAGACAAACAGAAGATGTCAAGAATTCCATACAGACAAGCGATAGATCATTGATGTGGGCAGCAGTAGCCACTCGACCGGACATTGCGTTCGCAGTGTCATTACTTTCTCAATTCCTCGAAAACCCAGGTCCAACACATTGGCATGCAGTCAAACGTGTCTTTAAATATCTAAAAGGCACGATGGACTACAAATTGACACTTGGGAAAAATCGAGACGGCCTCATTGGGTATTCAGATGCGGATTGGGCTTCTCAAGAGCACAGGCACTCATACTTGGCTTATATTTTTCAGATTGATGGAGGGACAGTATCATGGAGTTGTCAAAAACAATCCATAGTAGCCCTATCATCAACTGAAGCCGAATTCGTTGCTCTGACTCATGCGAGCAAAGAAGCCTTATGGATGCGCCACTTTATTTCTGAAGTATTCCAACCGCTGAATTGTCCCATCAAACTTTATTCAGACAATCAATCAGCCATTGCCATCGTCTATGGCACTCAACAACACACGAGGACCAAGCATTTCGACATTAGATTATATTTCATCCGAGATATAGTCGAAGATGAAGAAATTAAGCTTGTGTACCTACCAACGGAACACATGCTAGCCGATCTTCTCACTAAAGGACTTCCTAGTCCTAGAGTGAGAATCCTCAATGAGAGAATCGGAATATATTAAGCTTGAGGGGGCGTGTTGGGTGCATTTATGCTCCTGCACCAAAATCAAGCATAATATATTCAATTTATTGTGTGGTGTTTCAATATTTTCTCATACTGTTCTTGTACCATGCATCCATTTCTCTGCTTATTTTCGAAATTTTCTAGTCACTCTCTATCTCTCCATTTCATTCTGTTATTTCTACTTTCACAGGCGGCTGCACCCAGCGGAGTTTGAAATGACTTCGACGCGCGAGCCCTTGGGCGCTAAAGGGCCGGGTGCAAGTATATGCCTTCTGAGACAGGATTACACTCCTCTCTCAGTGACAATAAATTCACTGAGAGAGGCGAGTAGTATTCTTCATATTTACATAGCATGTTGACTGAAAATCATGTAGTATATTTGATTCTAGGTATTGTATTAATACATCAGTGACAATAAATTCACTGAGAGAGTATATTTGATTCTAGCTTTCTAAGAACTCTACCGAACCTTCCCTGCCATAGCCCCTAGTTGCTAACAGGGAATGGAGACCAGGATAGAGAGGCCGACAATTCGGGAAGTTATCAGGACCATCCATCGGGACCCCCGGGCAATTCTTCATTGGTATCCTCAGAGGGTAAGAATGTGACACGTTTCGGCACAGGTGGAATGTCGGATCAAACGACCAATCCATCCAACTTACTGAACCTGCATTGCCTACGTGGTTATGATATAGACGAAGATCTTCTTGATTACCTACGCAATCATGACAAGGTGAGGGTATTTTACTACCCTTTTATTATGAAGTTTGTGCTCACTTGTCAACCAGGTGCCTACAGCTGTGGAGATCATACTTCTATATATTTTGGAGGTGACAGTCACTTCTGTTCACTGGTCTGATAATTACTAAAAGAATGACAGAACTCCAATGCTGAATTTGCACTAGCACATGATGATGATTTGTTGGTATGGCTGAAAGTGAGTAAACTACTCATATAATCTTATACTTATGGTTTCTGCTATATTAGGATGGGCCTTTGCCTGAAGATTTCTTCAGTGAGATTTGGAGAGTTCAACCGAAGGTATTTTTAGTGGATCAAGGTCAGTATGCCATGGCATATGAGTTCCTTGGTTGATTATGCTACATAAACAGTTGGCATGTTAGAAACAACATATGTAGCCTCTCTGGATGATCAATCAGACATGGAACCTGGCATGATTCATGGCTGTAACATCCCCAACAAAGAAGAAGATCCAAAGAAGGGGTGCAAATGTCTGGAGTGTGGACAGTTGTTTGATCACCCCCGTGGTTTTGAGGTTGGTCTCTGTTGTTTTTTGTTTAAATTAAGTCTTAAGTCAACTTCTTTGAATAGAGACACATATCTCACCACAGTGGAAATAAGTGTACATATTCTCACCTCTATTATTATATCGATAAATTTCTTATCCATTTTCTCTAGCATATCTGTGCCCTACTCCAGGCTGTGACAAGATATTCAGTGTCCGATTGAATATGATCCGACATCTGCGTAATATACATGAGCGGGAAGATGACGATAATGATGACAGGTTGAACCATCACTCCACATTCTCAACTCCTACCTCACATTGCACTATTCCTATGGGTACACATACACCCACATGACATAATACAACTTCTCTTAGTTCATACCAACCAAGGGATTTCTCCCCTACTTGCTCTGAAAAAGGGTCAATAGCTGACAGAAAACACTCTGGTGCACCATACTAACCGGTTCATCACACTGGAAGCACAAGTTGGGGCTGCAAACCGAGAATGACTTGACATCCAGACACCCCAGACACGCCAGACAGGGTGACAGCTGTGCACATGAAGTCAGCATACATCAGCCCATATGGCAGACACGGGGACAGAAGAGGAAGTAGACAGACTAAAGCTATTCTGGGGCAATGGCACAGAAGATGCACAAATGTGGAAAAAAAGGTTTTACCTTGTAATGCTAGGCCAAACGATGTTAAGATAGCGGCCATCCAAACTCAGCTACCCTTAAGTGCCCATTCTGGCTGCCCTGGTAGGCTGCCTACTGCTTTGCGCACTTGGACAAAGAAAAGGAGAATGCCAGACCTCAAAGAGTTTGAGATCTTCGTCACAGCCATCCTACAATGGCTGAAAATGAATTGCCTCCTAGGGCCAACCAGCGTAGACATGCAGGTCAGCTATGTGGGCACTTGCCTGACCGGTGAATCCCAGGAATGGTTCCTCCGTAACGTGAAACATTTCAACCCACCAGATCCGCAGTTGTGCAGGGCATGAAAACTGTTCAGGAGATGCTGAATGAGCTCAGGAAGTACGCTGCGCGTATGATACACCCACCAGATGACTACACGTTCTGTAGACGGTTCGTGTCCGTGCTGCATGAAATGCTGCGCAACAAAGTCCTCAAAAGGGCTATAATGCTGAGAGCAGCTCTTCAAAATGCCTGCATGATCGAGGAAGCATCCCGATATAACATGGGGATGTGCTGAGCAGAGAGCGCTGCTGCATCAGCAAGTGCCGCCCAGCTTGCAGCGAACAAGCCGGTAACACAGACAGGCCTGAGCAGGCCTATCTTGTCCCTGAGGAGTGGGGTGTCACAATGACCTCCACCCCCACGCCCAGCCCAAGCTGGATGACCACCCGAGGCCAAACAGCCTCAAGTGCCAGTGACATCACTGAAGCCGGCCCCGCTGCCGAAAGCATCAATCCAACATAACGATTGGCCCAACGGTAGTCAAAGCAACAATGTGCTTTGAATGCAGCCAACCTGGCCACAAAAAGGCAGAGTGCCCCCCACTAAGGTCCAGTATATGGACAGCGGCCACGAGGCACAACAATGATGATGAGGATCCCGATGCGGATCCCAAACAAAATTCTCTTCAACAGATTGATGAAGAGGGGGAGGGTGATCCCCAACCCAATGAATCTCTGGACAATGGAGATATGCCCGCTGATGAGTGGGAACCCGAGCCATCCCAATACTATGAATGGGACAAAGAGGCGGAAGACAACGCCTACAGATCCAGTGCGATCAGGATCACGCTGAAGGACGAAACCACCACAAAGGTCATGGCGGCACGCACATCGGCCACACCAGACAAGGTGGCCGAACTGGTGTATCACCACCGAAGCAAGCATAGGACACAGCCAACGCAGCCACGAAATGAAAGCATACCCTCTCGGGTACTGGAGATCAAGGGTGTGAAAGCTCATCACCTGCTGGATAGTGGGAGCAAAGGGGTACTACTATCCTCTGAGTTCACATGTGGCATAGGGATGAAGACATTTGCCCTGGAACAGCCGATTTTGCTGCAACTAGCCTGCATAGGCAGTCGCTCCACAATCAATTATGGAACAAACACGACCATTAAATTTGGTCACGAAACCTACGATGAGTACTTCGACGTAGCCAACGTCAAATATTACTACACGATCTTAGGGACACCGTTCCTAAGGAGACTTGGCATCTGTTAGCAACTAGGGGCTATGGCAGGGAAGGTTCGGTAGAGTTCTTAGAAAGCTAGAATCAAATATACTCTCTCAGTGAATTTATTGTCACTGATGTATTAATACAATACCTAGAATCAAATATACTACATGATTTTCAGTCAACATGCTATGTAAATATGAAGAATACTACTCGCCTCTCTCAGTGAATTTATTGTCACTGAGAGAGGAGTGTAATCCTGTCTCAGAAGGCATATACTTGCACCCGGCCCTTTAGCGCCCAAGGGCTCGCGCGTCGAAGTCATTTCAAACTCCGCTGGGTGCAGCCGCCTGTGAAAGTAGAAATAACAGAATGAAATGGAGAGATAGAGAGTGACTAGAAAATTTCGAAAATAAGCAGAGAAATGGATGCATGGTACAAGAACAGTATGAGAAAATATTGAAACACCACACAATAAATTGAATATATTATGCTTGATTTTGGTGCAGGAGCATAAATGCACCCAACAAAAGTCACTCAGGGAGATAAATTGGCAGCTCGTGCCAAGAGAGCTCGGTGGATAGGAATTTCTGCGCAGAGTCATGGTCATTATGTCTATTGGCCTGACTCGCACAAAGTTTCTGTCGAGCGGAACGTTGTGTTTGATTCAGAGATGAAGAAGGGAAAGGTCCCAATCATGTCTATTGAGGAATCCAAGCTACCTACATCTAGAGAGGAGAAGAAGGCCATTCCGGCAACAGTGCCTGTGCCCGGTCGCTTAGTCAGCGAAGAGGCAAAGATCGAAGAAATTGATGAAAGTGCACCAGAGGAATATCTTGAAGAGCTGCAACCTATTCAGGCAGTTGATGACAGACCTAGAGAAGCTGAACCAGTCAGGAGAAGCGAAAGGATCCGTCAACAACAAGTGCAGCCGGCCCCAACAGGTCCCGTAACAAGATCTCAGACTCAGAGACAAGCTGGCGCAAATATGACTACGCTAGCTTACGAGGACGTTGAGGACCATAAAGAAAATTTATTCGACCAAGAATTATCCTCCGAGATTGATGGCATCAGTAGCTATGAATGTGCCATCAGTGCATTCCCAATCGACGGTCAAAACAATGACAAGGTGCCGGATTTGAGTCAAATTGAACCTAGCAATGCAGATGAAGCTCTGAATAATCCTATGTGGAAGAAATCAATGGACAAAGAGTACGAGGCCCTAATCAACAAGGGAGTGTGGGAACGAACCAAACCACCTCCTGGAGCCAATATTGTTGGTAATAAATGGGTCTACCTTTGGAAGTGTAATCCAGAAGGGAAACCAATAATGCCTAAATCGAGAATGGTCGCCCAAGGCTTCACACAGAAGTTTGGAGTCGACTATGATGAGACATACTCACCTGTTGCTCGGTTATCCTCCCTGCGGATCATATGCGCCATTGCTGCTAGGAATGACTGGCCTATTCATCAAATGGACGTGGACTATGCATACCTCAATGCTATGTTGCCTGAACCTATTTACATGAAGCAGCCGTATGGATATGAGTCCGGAGACAAAGACGAAGTGCTACTTTTGAAGAAAGCACTCTACGGCCTCAAACAATCTGGAAGGGAATGGTACAAACGTCTAAGTGGTGAATTCCACAAGTTAGGATTCACTACATCAGCCACAGATGGAGCTGTATTTTATAGACGTGGCGGAAAGGGGCATGTGATCATTGCAACAGCTGTGGATGACCTCACCATCACAGCTGAGAATCAGTCAGTCCTGGATGAAGTCAAACGAGATCTTGCTCAGGTCTTCAGTATGAAAGATCTAGGCGAGATTTATTGGCTATTGAACCTCAAAATCGAAAGAGACTGGCAGAAGAAAACCATTGCAATTTCACAACCCGCATACATCGAGAAGATCATCAAAAAATTCAATCTCGAAGATGCGAAGACTTATGCTACGCCTCTTGATCCAGCCGTAAAATTATCTAAAGACCAATGTCCTTCTACAGAGAGAGGCAAGAAAGCCATGTCGAAATTTCCATACAGGCAAGCCATAGGATCACTGATGTGGGCAGCTGTAGCCACTCGACCTGACATTGCATTTGCGGTGTCATTGCTCTCGCAATTCCTCGAAAATCCAGGTGGCACACACTGGAATGCAGTCAAACGTGTCTTCAAATATTTGAAAGGCACGAAGCATTACAAGCTCACTCTTGGAAGAAATCGAGATGGCTTGATGGGGTATTCAGATGTGGATTGGGGTTCACAGAGTCATAGGTGTTCGTATTCGGCATACTTATTTCAGATTGATGGAGGCACTGTTTCATGGAGTTGCCAGAAACAGTCGATAGTAGCCCTCTCATCAACTGAAGCTGAATTTGTCGCCCTGACCCATGCGGGCAAAGAGGCTCTCTGGATGCGCCATTTTATTTCTGAAATATTCCAACCACTGAACAGACCCATCCAAGTTTATTCAGACAATCAATCAGCCATTACAATTACGTATGGCACTCAACAACACATGAGAACCAAACATTTCGACATCAGATTATATTTCCTTCGAGATATAATCAAAAATCAAGAAGCCAAGCTCGTTTATTTGCCAACCGAACAAATGTTGGCAGATATCCTCACTAAAGGACTTCCTAGTCCTAGAGTGAAGATCCTCACGAGAGAATCAGAATATATTAAGCTTGAGGGGGCGTGTTGGGTGCATTTATGCTCCTGCACCAAAATCAAGCATAATATATTCAATTTGTTGTATGATTTTTCAATCTCTTCTCACATTGTTCTTGTACCATGCATCCATTTCTTTGATAATTTTCGAAGTTTTCTAGTCACTCCCTGCCTCTCCATTTCATTTTGTTATTTCTACTTTCACAAGCGGCTGCACCCAGCGGAGTCTGAAATGACTTCGACGCGCGAGCTCTTGGGCGCTAAAGGGCCGGGTAGTAGTACATGCACAGTGAGACAGATTTCCTCCTCTCTCAGTGACAACTAAATTCACTGAGAGAGGCAAGTAAATTAGTCTAGTATTCCTTCGATTTATTGACCTAGAAATCCTCTGTAGTGAATTAATTTCTAGGTAGTGCATAATATATTTAGAGTGACAACTAAATTCACTGAGAGAGTGAATTAATTTCTAGTCTGTTCTTTTGAGCAACAAGTCCATACCTACTGCCTATAATTCCTGTCTACTACAACCGTGTCAAAGGCTTGCCTGCACGACACATTGCACCGACTCAGATCCCAGTATTTTTCTCACATACAACACATTCCCTCACGCATCCTTTGCCCCTGGGCTCATGATAGTATTCCTGGGGCCGGGTTTTGATCTCCTGGTCTCAGTCCAGGAGCAAAGGTTTCCAGACAAGTGGACTAGGTTTACGATTCCGTTACGCGAAGCCAAGTGAGCATCTAGTACTCAAGGGATGGCGGAAACTTGCCAGTAGTACGACGGAGCAGGGTTTTGGCGACAGCAGCTCCATAATACTAGGAGAGGGGGAACTGTTAAGACATTCGAGAGTGGGCGCTTTGCATCATGGGCGTTTAATGCTGGGAAGCAAGGGCAACCCCTGGCCAACGATAGGCCGAATGAACGATGGAGAGGACAAATGTCCAGAGACCCATGTGCATTCAATCTTTGGACCACCATCTTGCTTCGCGAGATATTTTTTTTATCCTATCACTGAAACAAACTAAGTCCGTTGGTTCTCTGGAATTATGGATTATACTGATCGCAACAGATTATCAATTGCAGCATCAGCTAGCACAAGTAAAACAAACAGAAGGTATTAAGTATGGAAGGACTTATCCATTATGCCAGCAGGAGCGGAGCTGATGGCGATGGTTACTTGGACGTGAGCCAAATGGTGACTACACTCACAGATATATTGTTAGGTAACTGCAGTCGTCGAAAGTAAACGGAGTCTGGGGACGCAACGACGATCATGTACATTTCTCGCCGCACTAGCATCTTGACAGTTTGATTTAGTCCTGTTTTGAAACATCTTGGGGATCAGGTGAATAAAAATCATCAGTTTTGGTTTTTGAAGTCACGTCGGGGTCATCATCATGAGATAAGGGTTTATTGGCTCTGCCATAATAAAACAGATCAACCTGTCCTTGAAGTGATGAGAGGCCTTGCCAGGGGGATGTTGTCTGCCCCCGACCCGGTGGAGGGTTTGCCCTTTCCCTTCGCATTCTGTTCCCTGTTTAGATTGATTTGCCCCTGAACCTTGCCGTTAGCAGCCTGTCTAGTGCGATCGGCCGCAACGGAAGTGTTAAATGCCTCTTCATCGGCCTTCACATGTTGTATGCATGTGTGATAAGTACCATTAACTTCCATGCTTGATGACAGGATACTAACCTCACGCCGCTCCTTTATGATTTTGAAGCCGTATCTTTTCCATTCGCTCAGCTAGCTCCTCCGGCGTCATTTTAGCCAGCAATATTGGCATGTCAATAAGCGAGAAGTTGAGGTTGTAGATGCTGGGTACCCACTCTGACAGGAGGTGTTGCTGGTACATACGGTGTCCCTTTGTCCTTCTTCGATTTATCATCCTTCTGCGTATTCAACCACCCCATTCCTTGGTGAGTAACACAGCCAGAAAGAGGGCTCAGCACCGTCCCCGTATGAGCCATATTACGGACCCGTACCCGTACCGAAGTTCAACTTGCCTGTTCTGACCGTATTACAGTTACGGCACGTATGACCACCGTACAAGGCCGTATGACATACGGCCGTATATACGCAGTGTACGGGTGACGCATTTATGTAAGGTAACTATCCCTCAAACATTGCCTAATGCTGCATAAATACCTGTACACCAAGTCCATGCTACTAAATACTTCCAACCACACGCTTGGCCATCTACCGCGCGCACCTCCCACCGTCCGCCGCTTGCACCCTCTCCTCGAGGACCTCTGCACGTGCCGCACGGACACACTCCTCATGGTGCTCCTCCCCACGGGCGTGCCCGGCACAGACGCTCTGGCGAGATATTGGCAGGGGCCGGAGAGGGTGGACAGAGAGCCATGAGCGTGACTATCAACGGTGCTGTACACGTTGATCTCTATTGGTATGCATAATGATGGCGCCTGACGAAGTAGAGGGATTAATGGCCTATCTGGGACCACGCCGTGCAGAACAAGATGTCATAGACGAGGCCAATAACGCTCTGACATTTCCTCTGGGCAGGCAATTTCTCCAGGTATCTCGACATATTCCAACGTCGGCGCCGAGCCAGACAATAATACCAAGAGGTAGTATGCCTCACGCTGGACCACAGCAAGATCCCAGCGAGCCTTTGGGGTGTGATTAAGCCAATAATCGCTGAAGCGGAATGCCACTCGAGTAAGGCCAGTGATCCGATTAAATTCTGGGTTCTGGGTTCTTTGAAAAATCATGTCCACCAGTTCAAATGATGTAAGTAAAGGGATCGTAGTCAACGCTTCTACAAATGCCTTGTCCGGACCTGCGGCTCGCTTATAGATACATTTTGTGATGGAGGTCATGTCAGGAAAGGCTTCCCACAGTTCCTTTGCTGCCAGAACTTGATGATCTATCTCACGAGGATATACGCAAACATCCTCGATTCCCAGTACTCTGTAAGGCCCTCAGTCAGATGCATGGATGGCTAACAGATACATACTTGATAAAGGACCTAAATTTCTTGTGAATCAAATTTCCTGGCTTGCGAAGCATATGATGATATTCTCGAAACCAATGCGGGATGCACTCTGAACGCAGTCGCTTCGATACCTAGGATAGTGGCAACAACGGCTTGCGGCGTATGGCTGTGTCCGGGGGTAATTGACACTGTCAAGTCAATGTGCTGAGTGACGGACCTGCCGTCAGATAAGTGAGAAATGTTGTCCTAGTTCAAAATATCGAAGTTAGGCGCAGGGGACCTGGCGTTTTCCTCCAAGATATTCAGCAGGCACAAGCAACATGCCGCAGTGCGTGTGAAATCCCATTCTCGCCGTGTGGGTTGTATTGACGTTACCATTCGACAAGATGGCTTGCTGAGTATTTGGGATACGATATCACTGCATCGCGTGAGTTTGAAGCAGAAACAATACATACCGAGTCATAATGGTCGAGCAGAACTTGCGGTTGGCTGCGGGGAGAGTTGAAGTATTTGACGAGTGACTACTAGGTCTGTAAATACACCTAAGTACCTTGGAAACCCCGTATGTCCGTACGACGGCCGTATGACTGCCGTATCCGTACCATCAAGGTTCCAGCAGCCCAACATATGGTACGGATGGGGCCGTAATGTCGCTGTACAATGTACAGCCATACACGTATACGGTACGGCGCTGAGCCCTAGCCAGAAAACATAAACTAGCAGCAAGTGGCACTGCAGCACTGTGGCACTCGGATAATTCTAACAGCCAACCCCTGACTATACCGCCGTTAGAGTTCAGGCTCGCCGAAAGCTAGCCAACGGTGTCCATAAGCCGCCAGGTTAAAAAACGCAAAGTTGCACTTACCAATTGTGCACTTTACATAACCAGGGTGTTTATCTCTGTTGCAATTCCTGTGTATGTACGTGATCAGACCGCGTCGGGCTCCCCACACCTTGCGCAAAGTCGCGAAGGTTTTCGTTCTTAATCCACCTCAGCATGTCCTACATCTTTTATCTCGTTACATCTTCTTGTGGGCTCACTATGACCTGGACTACGATGTGCGAGACCGGGCAAGAACCATCAGTTGTCTTTTAACTGGTGTGGATTCTGTGTTGCGTCCCAGTGCTGTTGAAGAAGGCGACTTTGCTGAAGAGTAGGGTAGTGTTGTATTGCGAAGAGAACAGGTAAAACAATGTCTTGTTTGTCCCTCACCTTCACACAGGTAAGCTCACCTTGGCTCGCTGGCCCGTATTCGTGCTGACCTTCACATAGATCTTTTACTTGTGATTTTACCCCTGCGTGGCGTAAACGCCTTTTCCCACTGGGTTTATGATTACCCAAAGTACGTTAGGTCTCGTCTGATCCCATTAGCTTGTCACTCATAAAATTGTATTTTGTGACCAATTGACATGTTTTTCTGGCTGCGGCACCTCCCTTGGCACAGCCGAATGTCCTTGTACTCCCTCTTCACGTCTGATACTCTCCCCGAGCTCCCTTTTTCACGCATGGATCACGGGAACCTGGGCCCGGGTGACTGAGTTATCATTACCTTACATGGTACGCAGAACTTCTCTGTTGCGCTCCCTCACCCAGTTTGTGGCTGACAGGAGCACACACTCCGCCTCCTATTTAGTATTATGTGTGTGTCCATCCCTACAACTCTTGAGAAGCATGTTGACAACGATGTCTCGAGCCTTACTGGCAACCCCACCACTGAATAGGGCAGGATGTGGAGACCCCCCTCGCGAAACCAACGGTGAACAATAACTGTAAGTATTCTTGTAAATTAGCAGAACTATCCAGTGTTCGCTGTAACCTCTGCCAACAGGTCTATCATATTGCGCCACTAGCCCAAGCGTTCCTGACGTCCACTTTGGGGCGGCCCAGTTGTTCAAACAGAGCTTGGGCAAGCGTGTTTCCTTCATCAGTACTGAACTGGAAAAGCCGCTGGGGTGTATGCTCTAGCAGCAAACGCTCGATAACATCTTCATCAACTGGAACGAGCATCTCCTTTCCACCCCATTTCTCAGGATTGTTGTAAAAATCTTCAATCTGTCCTCTGGTGGGAAGAATGACTCTGGCCTGCTTGCGGACCTTATGTACTGCATTCTCATCCCGTACGTGATTCAAACGGTCTTGCACCACTTGAGCCCAAAGCCATATCGCACACATGCTAGGTTCAGAAAGGTAAGCAAATATGGTTTGAAATGGATTCAAGCCATCTCACTGATGTGTTGGGTTGCTGGCTCGGTATCCTACCTCTATCTGACCATCTTTCCATGTGGCTAGGATGTTCTTCAATTCCTGATGAAAAATTGGACGCCAGGCTCTCTCCCTTGTGATGTTATGCACACTCTTGACAAATTGGTGCGGAGGGAGCTCATCAACGGTGAGTCCAGGTAGGTATTCCATTCTACTGCCAAGTTAAGCACTAACAAAGTATTTAGAATCGCGCAGCAAACGGTACCTACCGCAGGGCTGTCTGGAGGGCTGCAAGTTGGCCGGTCTCTGACCCCATATCACTGGTCACTTGCAGAGGAATTCCTAGGTAGGTAGCATTAGTGGCATACGTGCACGGAAAGTAAGTGACAATCAAACCTTTTTTCTCCTTAACTAGCATCAAAAATAATGCGGGAGGAACAATTGCCATTCGGGAGTTTGGCACAGCCCACATGCCAAGCTCACGGTGCGAATACTTATCACAGATTCCCCACACATCTATGCCCATTTGTTCCCTCAATTTTTCATGCCCATCAACACACCACTCTTCATTTGGATTAGGCCCCTGCGGGCAATTTTTTTCAAGGATGCCTTTTGTTATGATAAACGCAATTATTTTCACTTCAAATCATTTATATATAAAAAGAAACTAATAAAGAAAGAAAGAAAAACAAAAGAAAAATCAAAAAGAAACAGAAATTATATTCATGACAGATGTCGGCGCAGACGACGATCACACAAATTTATGATATGCTATATTACTCATAGATCGGGTAATATACAGGAGCTCGAGCGTCG
This sequence comes from Gautieria morchelliformis, assembly GCA_015179125.1. Lineage (NCBI taxonomy): Eukaryota > Fungi > Basidiomycota > Agaricomycetes > Gomphales > Gomphaceae > Gautieria > Gautieria morchelliformis. The sequence continues at coordinate 213,341 of WHVA01000131.1, read as the reverse complement.
ACCACGTGCGGTCGATCAGGGATGGCGCGCCTATCGAGTGATGGCATCGGCCATGACGTTGACAGGCGCCAGGCCATAGGCACCGAGGGGTGCGGGCACCAAACGCCGCAGAGAACAAAAGACTGCGCAGGGGTATAACGTGCTGTGGAGCGACCTAAGAAAGTCACCTGCAGTATACAGTATTCAATCAGCTGCCCACAGAAAGGGCACAGAGACAGCGGCCCCATCTCCAAGACCAGCATATATGCTGGGCAGGGTAGACTCAGATCTATTTTCTATTCTAATACCATGACACGTCTGACTGATTACTATCTTAACATCATGTGGACAGGGGCTTTGTATACTAGGTACAGATCTCTATTCCAAGGCCCAGACAATCCTGATACCATCCCCATCACCCCATGACTTTATGACTATAAATTAGTCACCCCTTAGTTACAAAGTAGTTTTTCGACCCATCCATCCAATATCTTGAACACTAGTAGTTACTATCAACATAGTATAAATAGCTAGTACACATGTATGAACGAAGTCGTCCAGAATCGATTATTCTGCCCCCTGAAATTGCTGTAGTCTTGTTTGATAGCTACAGAGCTCAGATCTTGATAGTTTATTCTAAATCTTCGTCGAGGGTCTACTATCATTGTTTACTCTATACTACCTTAAAAGCGAACGCTTTTGATTTGACTATCCCTTGGATCGACACCGTTCTTCTGTCGATGCGGTCACATGACCCTCATTCATCAGTGCTGGACGCGCCTCGAAAGGCTTAGTCAGCACATAGAAGAGGGGCGAACGCAGTGATTTCAATCACTAGGCAATAGATTCTACTTATTAAAAGGCACTAGTTGACACCTTAATCAAAACCTTTCTCATCTCGACGTCTTCAGGTGCTCGAACATGCTGGAAATCCTCAATAAAGGTTCTATATGGTGTTTCGATGAGCTCACGACTATGTAATAAGCTATCCATTATACCTGGGCAGGTGTATTCCTCGGAGTCGAAGCTTTTCTTGGACCTTGCGAGCACCCCATGCGCCAAGGGGATCTTCTTGGGTGAGTTGCAGTATGGCAATACCCGCAGCATCTAGGTCAAGCTGAGGATTCCATGCTGTTCACAGGTGATGTTTAGATATGAGTCGTTCAAGGGTACGTGTACTGATAGTGATCTCATGTTCTCGAGCGATCATTGGTGATAACTCTTTCACTTTGACACCACGATCCAAGTAAGTCTGCACAATTGGGATTATCTCAGGGTGATTGGTAACTGCAGATATATCAGCTTCCATTAGCGGTTGTTGGCATAAATAAACATACGTAGGCTGGCACCATATTGATTCCTCCCTTCCTCGTTAGGGTACCATGGTGTAGCCATGTCATGAATGGGACCTTATGCTGGGAGTACCACGACGCGTTACTGTTCCACATGACTGTTCCACTCATGGACAATCAAGTGGCACAGGACAATTATTATGAGTAGTGCGAGGCGTTACTGTTCCGTGTGACTGTTCCACTCACGGACATTCAAGTGGCACGGGACGGGTATTCAAAGTGTTGTCACGAAGCTTGTCGTGTCACTCCAGCACCACAGCCACATTAGCTACTATGTCAAATGCTGCTCATACCAACTCTCTCCAAGGTCATTGTTCTTTATGTACTCAGTTCTTCGTTTATCTCTCAGGAAACTCAGTCTGTGGCCGCTGCGAGGACAAAACCAACAACAAGGAAATGGCAGGAACTCAGTGCTTGAAATGCGGGAAAGTCTTCCTCAACCTGGTAGACCCGAACATGTGTGGATTCTGCAAAAGCTATGATATGCTAGATGCATGCCGTTTCTCTTTCATCACTCATAATGCTGTACCCCTGCAGAAGATGGTATCGGCAGCCGTGTTCAGCAGGCTGTTTCTAACCCTCTGAATCCTCGCGAGAAAGGTGCTGGACTGCTTCAATATGCATCCCCTGTAGTGGCCACAAGTCAGGTTCATTGCCCCTGATGTCCATCCTTGCGTCTTTGACTGGTTTGGCAGGAACGGGAGCAGGCCCTATCTATACTGAACGATCTCAACAGCTCCTACCGCGAGGCCCTCCAACAGAACCATGGTGACACCCAGCTGATCCAGAAGAATAAGCTCACTGGTTCCATTGCAAGTCAGCTCCCGAGAAACCAACGGCACCAGAGCATCCAGATATGGGTACGTTCATGCGTATGATCCAGTTTTTCACTAGCCTAATCAATTGGGAATGCCAGCTTGAACATTTCACTCTCCATACTGCAAACAAGGACGAGAGATTTTCCATGGGTCGGGTCACCAACTTGTTTGCAATCTCAGCTTTGTGGTCTGAAGTTGTAGCATTCTTTGCTGTGGACATATGCAAAGTCATGCTTGAACGCAAAGGACTCACTGTGGAAAAGTACATAGACATTTTATTGTTTCCATTGGATACTAATTACTAATTATATAGCTCCCAAATTCAAATTGGCGGGTCCCTAGGCGGCAAGCGTGGCATCCAGTACTTGGATAGTGTCATCAGTGGCACAGTAGAAATGCTGTGGACTCATTTGTGTGAGCCGGCGCAGAGAGGAGTATATCTCACTGTGCAAGAGATGAATAAGGGCTCGCTTCACTGCCACGGCTTTGTTACTCTTACTGAAGAGCAGCACCTGGTTCTACAGATTAATCGCAAGGCAGGGTATGCACGCACTATTATACTACACATGCCTGTCTCATGCATTCCAGGCATAGAGACTCCTGTGTATGTCAACGGCATGCATGACATTGCCAACAAACTGTAAGGGCAACCCTGGCTGGTTGTGGAGATCACACTACCACACAACTGACAAGGGGAAATCCAAAGTATGTATAAATGAACAGAGTATACAAGAGAGGGGATTCTCACCTGACAAGGGGAAATCCAAAGTATGTATAAATGAACAGAGTATACAAGAGAGGGGATTCTCACCTGACAAGGGGAAATCCAAGGAGAAAAGTCTAAGGACCCCCAATGTCAGCGAGCCCATATTATACTACGCTGCGCAGCCAGGGACAACACTTGGCACCCGCCATCAACCCTGCATCTCCCTGACCACCCTGACCCTTGATCGACCCTTGATGCCACCTATTACGCGAGTCGCTTGATTTCCGACAATGTTCCGAGAGTGGAAGTCAGAAATTGGAGGGGAACTGGCAAGGCGAACAGAACTGGTGGAAGTTCTCCCAGAAGCGGAATCATTTCCGAAAGCGGAGGCGGAGATGGAATCGGAACCGGAACCGGAGTCGGAAATGGAGTCGGAACTGGGTGTGGTGTCGGAACTGGAAATGGAAAACGGGGTGTCCCCTGACATCACCCCCCCTCTAGTGTGCTGCGTCCTCGAAGCACGGGACATGAGGGATTGAAATGCCAGCAAGCGGATTCGGCGAGGGGCACCGGGGTGTGTCCTATAGAACTCACGGACGAAACATCTGGCTCCGGGACCTACGAATTCTCCTCGTACCCATACCCTTCCCATTTCACGAGGAATTGGAGTCGTCCTCGCACAAACCGGCTGTCCAGGATCTGTTCCACCACATAGTGCTCTTCCCCATCTACAATTTCCGGCGGAGGTGGCGGACGAGCCTTCCGACCTGGAATCGGGTCCTCAAGCATAGGGAGTAACTTCACCACGTTGATGATGGGGTGGAGGCGGGACATGGACATCGGAAGTCGGAGGCGGTATGCATTCCGTCCAACCCTCCGCATCACTGTGAAGGGCCCAAGGTAGCGGTGGGCAAGCTTCTGCGAAGGGCGTGTGGTGCGGATGTCACTTGCATCTAGATACACCTTGTCTCCAACTTGGTACTCTGGGGCAGGAACCCGGCGTTGGGTGTAGTACCTTGCCATGTCATCCTTGGCCTTCGCAAGGGCCGACTTGGCTTCCAAAAGGATGGAGTCCATGCGGTCCCGGAACTCATTGACCGTCTCGAGTCGGGAGTCAGCCTGGCGTGGTTCGAAGCCCATCCGCGGGTGTCGTCCAGAGTCAAGCATGAAGGGAGTCTGCTGTGTGGTGGAATGTACATGGTTGTTGTATTGGAATTCCGCCAGTGGAAGTAACTCATCCCAGTCATCCTGCCTCTCATTGACAAAGAGGCAGAGATATTGCTCCAACTCCTGATTGACCCATTCCGTCTGTCCGTCACCCTGCGGATGGTATGCTGTGGTGGTAGCCAGCTTTATGCCGAGCAGGCGGTAGAGCTCCCAAGTCAGTTCTGCGACAAATTGTGGACCTCGGTCAGAAACAACTTGCTTCAGGAGCCCATGCAACTTCCAGACATGTGCAAGGAACAGCAGGTCGCTCCGAGGGCTGTGATCATCATGTGCGTCGGAATGAAGTGGGACACCTTGCTTACCGAATCCACGACATTCATGATCGCGTCGTAGCCATGAGACTCTGGGAGTTCAACGATGAAGTCGACACTGATGGTGTCCCAGCGGGATTCGGGAATCGGGAGCGGAACAAGTTCTCCGACGGGCGGATGTCGTGTGCTTTGGTTCGGAGACAAAGGTCACATGTCTTCACATACTGTCCAATGTAGCGGGACATCTGGGGCCACCAGTAATTCCGAGCCACTAACTCCAGCATCTTCCACCTGCCAGCATGCCCAGCGACCCGTGTGTCATGGTGCTGGGACACGATGCGGCGGCGGAGGTCCGCCCCACCTGGAACGTAGACCTTGCCTCTGAAGTGGAGCAGTCCATCACGTTCCGACCATTCCGCTGCCCGTACAGACCGTGAGTGCCCTTTCCGAAGTTCCTCCACTGCCTTCACCACCGACTCCTCTTCTCTCCATTCCGGTACTGCCTCCAGATATCCCGGAGCATTTCCACTTCCTCCCGACTGCAGTCACTCCCTCTAGGGCACGGATTGCAAAGAGACTTGGGCGGAGCAGTGTCATATCCGCGTTGTCTCCACTTCCGCTTCCATGATACGCACGGTGGGATAGGGCATCGGGCTTGCCCATGGTGCGGCCGGGCCGGTGGTGGAGCATGAAGTCGAACTGGGACAGGTGTAGGGACCACCGTGCTTGTCATCGGTTCAACTTCTTAGACGTGGAAATACTCAGGTTCTTGTGGTCTGTCCAGATCTCAAATGGGCATGGAGCACCCTCGAGGAAGTGTCGCCACTCCTCCAGCGCTCGGATGATTGCCAGCATCTCCTTGTCATGGATCTCATAGTTCCGCTCGACCGGACTAAGGCTCTTAGAGAAGAAGGCAATCGGATGCCACCCCCCACCATCTTCCGGTGACTGTTGTGACAAGACCGCTCCGGTAGCTGTGTCGGAATAATCCGCCTCGACTCGTAAGGGCGAGAGTCGTCGGGAAAGATCAGGACCGGGGCAGAAGTGATCAGCTCTTTGAGTTTGTCGAAGGAGGCCTGTTCCGGCTCTCCCCACCGCCATCCAACCTCCTTCTTGGTGAGGTGAAGAGGGCACGGGCGTGGCAGGAGAAGTCCTTGATGAACCGCCGGTAGAAATTGACAAACCCAATGAAGGACTGGACCTCCTTCTTGTTCCGCGGCACGGGCCAATCCAACACACCGGAAACTTTGACTGGGTCCATTTCCACCTTTCCTTCCGACACAATCACCCCAAGTACTCTATCCGCATCCGCTCAAATTCGCACTTTTCCAGCTTGAGACACAGGTTGTACTCCCGGAGCCGTTCCAGCACTCTCCGCACGACTTCCCGATGTTCGGACATTGTTTTGTGAAGATGAGGATGTCATCGAGGTAGACGCAGACAACCCCTTCTGCTATCATGTCACGGAAAATGTCATTCATCATCGTCTGGAATGTGGCGGGACTGTTGGTGAGGCCGAAGAACATGACCTGCGGCTCAAAGAGTCCTCGGTTGGTGCGGAATGCGGCCTTCCACTCGTCTCCCTCCCGGATCCGAACATTATTGAAGCCCCAGCGGGCATCCAGCTTAGTGAAGTACCTTGCCCCGCGGAGTTGTGTGATTATTTCGGAAATGAGTGGAATGGGGTACCGGTTCTTGATCGTGATCGCATTCAAGGCCCGGTAATCCTGCACAAGTCTGAGCGAGCCGTCCTTCTTCTTGATGAAGAACACCGGAGATGCCATGGGTGACTTGGAGGGGTGGATCCTCCCTGTATGGAGGTTTTCCGCAAGGAATGCATTGAGCTCTACCTGCTCCTTGGGTGACAGCGGGTAGACTTTGCAGTTGGTGGGCTTTGACCCAGGCTCCAACTCAATGGCGTGGTCCCACAGCTTCCATGGAGGCAGGGCATCAAATGACTCCTTGGAAAAGACGTCCTCAAACTCCCGCAGGTACTCCGGAATTTCCGCCTCCGCTCTATCATGCTTCTTGGAGGCTTCAACAAGGTGTTGCGAAATATTTCCGGTGGCGCGGATGTGTTCCGCTTCCGGCGGAAGGTTTACGTACAGCAAGCGCTCCCCTTCCGCCAGAGTGTCTTCCGGGCTGAGTCGGATGACGTCGGAGTCGGAATCGGAATCGGAATCGGAATCGGAATCGGATCGGATGGAATCGGAATCGGAATTGGGAGTGGGATCCGGTTCAAATTCCGCTTCCGAGTCTTCTTCTGCAAGCAGTGGATGGGGGCCAGAACGACATGTCTGTATGAGCCGTTCGGTCTTCCGCTGCTCCTGGCGCTCCTTCCGCACTTCCACCTGCACATGTGACACTTGGCTGGAATCGACTCATCAGTACCTTCCGAGTCTGCCAATTGATCTCCGGGTTGTGCTCTGAAGCCAGGCAAACCCGAGGATGATGTCTTGCTTCCCCAGGCTGGTGACTGCAAAGGAAGTGCGTTCTGAGTGCCCATCGTAGCGGAGAATTGTGTCTACTATCTCCGTGATGGACCCTGCCTCATTGGGGCTTCCATCCACATTGAACACCGGGATTGCACGTTGCAACTCCGCGTGGTCAGTCAGTTCCGTTCCACATAGTCCCGGTCTATAAACTGACCAGTGGCCCCGCAATCGACAAGGGCGGGTCCGGATTTGACTTCTGCCGTATCTGTCGTCTGGATCTCCACCTTAATGACTAGTGACTTGGGGCCAGGGGTGGCAGCGACAACATAGCGCTTCGGAAGGGTTTCTCCCAAGGGCGGATGTGGGATGGACGGGGTGTCGGATTTGGTTTTTGTGTGACTTTATCCGGTGGGTCTGTACGAAGTGAGGGGAGTGGGGACTTTTCATTCTCTACTTCAAGACAGGCAAACCGGTTATGTACAGGCAGCAGGGCACACATCTCACCCGCTGCGCGTCACAAAATCTGACGCATCCTCCGCTTCCGGTGGACCATGTTCCGCATTTTCAGAAACTTCTTCCGCAGTGGGCACTCCGCTTATGTCCGCAAGTGCGAGGAACTCTGGAAGGAGCTCGAGTTTCTCCTCTGTGGTCATAAGCCGGATATCAAAGGCTTGGGGGCACTCGCGAGCATAGTGGCCTGGTTGTCGACATCAGAAGCAGGTGATAGTTCCGCGGCCTTTTCCGCGCATGCGGTCAACATCCATCGGGGCAGGGCCACTCTTCGAGGGAGGAGGGCTATGGTTCCTAATAGGAGCAGGCAGAGCAAGCGTCGGAAATATTTTCCGTGTGGGAATGAATGCGCTTCCGGGTTTTGGCACAGGTGGAGTAGGATGAGTGGAACTGCGTGTCATGTTCCGGCTTGTCTCCACGAAGGCCTCATTTGCTTCCCTGTTCCGGGACACCCTCTGCGCAGCTTGGTACCACCCTTCCGGGTCATCAAAATCCGGAGCTCCATCCCCAAGCAGTGCAACTTGGTTCTGGAGTGTCGGATCAAGTCCTCGTCGGAATTTGATGACGATCGTCTTGTCGTCGTCATACTCCGCAAGGTCAATGAGCTCCTGGAAGCGATCGATGTAGTCATCGACCGGATCCTTGGCATGGTACCAGCTGGTCCCCTCGAGCTTCGTAAGGGCTGTGAGCTGCTCGTTTTTTGGGCAGAACTGGTCGGAAAATGTTTTTTCGAAGGCATCCCAGTCCCGGAAGTAGTTCCCCTTGCCCTTTGCTTCATGTCGGATCACCTTGTTTGCAAAGCAGGCTGCGCGGTCCGACTTGAAAAAGGACAATGCCCAGTGAATCCGAGCCTGGTCGTTCGGAAAGAGGTCTCCGACAATTGCGAAGTAGATGCTGCATGTGTTGAAGAATGCGCGTCCCTTCTCCCGATCTCCGTCAAAGTCCGCCGGAGTTGCGGGTTTGACCTTTGCTAACTTCGCGGAGACCCTCTCTTCCGCTACTTCCGCTTTTCCAAAATCCGGATCGTCCAGCATTTCATTTCCACCACTTTGTGGGATATCTAACTTAGCCAAAATCGCTTGTAAGGCTGTTTCAATCGCGTCGGTCTTCATCCGGTTCCGCGTCAGTTCCTCCTCCATATTCCGAAGACGATCGTCCAGATCCATGTCAGAAGGAGAAATATGGGATGGGATTTCCGGGGTTGGGAGCTCGACGTAAGAAGAGGGGCTGTCGTACGCTGTGTGTGCAGAAGAGGTTGCGGTCTCCGAGTCGCTGTCTCCAATTCCGAACGCACCTATGGCGAATGCAAGGTGCAGTACGACTGCCGGTCCTCTAGGGGAGAGACTTTTCTGCTGTAAGGGCAACCCTGGCTGGTTGTGGAGATCACACTACCACACAACTGACAAGGGGAAATCCAAAGTATGTATAAATGAACAGAGTATACAAGAGAGGGGATTCTCACCTGACAAGGGGAAATCCAAAGAGAAAGGTCTAAGGACCCCCAGTGTCAGCGAGCCTGTATTATACTACGCTGCGCAGCCAGGGACAACACTTGGCACCTGCCATCAACCCTGCATCTCCCTGACCACCCTGACTCTTGATCTACCCTTGATGCCACCTATTACGCGAGTCGCTTGATTTCCGACACTGTTCCGAGAGTGGAAGTCGGAAATTGGAGTGGAACTGGCAAGGCGAACAGAACTGGTGGAAGTTCTCCCAGAAGCGGAATCATTTCCGAAAGCGGAGGCGGAGATGGAATCGGAAACGGAACCGGAAGCGGAGTCGGAAATGGAGTCGGAACTGGGTGTGGTGTCGGAACTGGAAATGGAAAACAGGGCGTCCCCTGACAACGTGGTATTTACCGTCAACTCAAGCTCCCTTTGTTATCCTTCGCCAGAACACTCTGTCCAACGCTTTTTGGCTGCTTCATATCGATCCACATGGGTGGCAACCTACTCATCCACATCTTGACCAGAAAATATTTTCAATTGATGCTCTTCCATGGTAAGGCCACGGGGCTCATGCGATACTGCTTCTCTGAATGGCTCATGTCTCTTGGTTCAAGTTCAGGTGAATTCGTAGTTGGTAGCATCAACTTGGTGTATGGGTACTTATGTAGTATCAGGCAAATTTTGAGGGATAGTTACCTCACATAACTGCAAGTTACCTTACATAATTGCATCACCCATACACTGCATATATACAGCCATATGTCGTACAGCCTCATACGGAGGTCATATGTGCCGTCACCGTCATATGGTCAGAAGTCACCAACTTGGCTTCGGTACAGGTACGGATCCGTAATATGGCAGCCATATAAACGGCTTGTACAGGTACAGTGCCGAGCCCTACCCCCAATTTCCATTCTTAGCTAGTTCCCACACAATCCCTGTATGTTTGTCCCTTGATCCCCTTGTTCCACTAGTTCCGTTTATTGCTGCCCCCTGACCTGGAGTCCTACTGTCCTATATAAACCCCCCACAATGTATGCTAGTCCCTCATTTCAGATATCAACTTAGATCTTCATACACTAAGCTTCTCTGTCAGATATTGATTCCCGAACCTTGCCTTAAAGCCAAACCTTGTTCCCAAAATTAGGGTGGAACACTGAGTGGGTGCAACCTATCAAGTTGAAGCCAAGCCCTCTGTTCCAAACCTCAGCTCAGCTCTTGTTTAGAGCTGAGTCTCAGTACAACTTTCAGTCTTAACAGTATATCTGAACTCTGCACACTCAGTTGTTCAGAATGCCAATCACCAGTTCTTTTGCCCATGCTGAAGGTAGCCGCATCATCCCGACAATCGAAGCTCAAATAGCTCTAGTACTTTGTCTACTCTGAGAACTCAACGCACATGCGGCTCGCTCTTGCATATTCGCGAGCCCCTCTTCCTCCTTCTCCCTTGCATGCATTGACCTTGCATTTGCCAGCATACTGTGATTATTTGCTTATCGGCCTTTCTTCGTGTACCAGTGATGGCGAACGTTCACGGGTAAGCTTCATTGCTGTAGGAGTGAAGGTTATGTGCAGGTACTGGAAAAGACTCTTATCCAGGTTTGCTGTTTGAATGTCTGCACCACTCTGGTGGGATCGGTTGAGAGCGGGGATTTGGTGTGATCGGTCGAAGGCGGTGAAACCCGAGGGATCGGTCGAGAGCGGGGAATGTGCTGGGATCGGTGCCCAGCTGTTAACAAAGTTGTAAATATTTGCATACCAATGCGAACAGATTTTATCCCTAGGTGCGAACCACCCATTGTCATCTTCTCTGAACCGATAGTATCATATATATTAAATATCTATTCATCCGCCCTGAACCAGCCTGAACCGCTGCGACCTCCCCGGATACGGGTCGATTCTCACTGCGGCTGAGGTTCTGTCTGCTGTCCTTGCCCCATCATACGCTGATCATCATTGAATATTTCAGGGTGTAGTGCTATTAAATCGACGGTGTGACCTCTGAGGGGGCTCCCACGGTTTATCGTGTGATATGAAGGTAGCCGATCCTCGCTCATGACGGACCGATGGATGGAAAGGTCGTAGGAGATCTGCCAGTGGAGTGGCCCGGGTCGAGCTGGCATCGCTGAAGCGTGTGTAACAAAGGCCGGCAAGGCATGAGTCGCCACGCCTTGCTTTTGCTTCAGATCCGTTGGACCTCGCTCGGCACCCGTTCCTGCCTTAGATAGACGGAAGGGCGTGGTGTCCGCGGGAAGCCGTGTGTGGAAGATACGATGCAAAACATCCCATCTCCGACGACCCGTACGCGTCTCGGTCTGTGTAGAAAGTAGAGCCGCATTGCGACGCCTTCTGAGGAGCATAAGAATGAGACCAACTAAGAAAAATATGATTCCGCCGAGGATTGCGATCACTAATGTGGCAGAAGGGCCATATGTATCCTCGGGTGCCGAAGCAATCGTGGAGGGAGTGTGTGTGACGGCCGGCGAGGCTATCAGAGTCGTGATTGCTGAGGGAATCGACCCTGCGGGTGATAGTATTAATGGAGGAGAGAGCCGGGGCACCGTCGTGGTCACGGCTGACTCGGAGGGTAGCAACGACACTGTAGTAGAGAGCTGCGCACCAACAGTGGTGGAAATAATTGAGCCCGGGACCAGGGAGAGTGATCGAGACTGACGAAACATGGGTCTTTGGAGTTTCGTGGATATCCCGGTGAGTATTATTGTATCCAAGTTGGGGAGACGCTACTAGGTCTGGGTGTGGGCTCTATCTCCTGTTGAGCATTACCTGGATATGTAGAGTATCGAAAGGAAAACATGGTTACTTTCTGTACTTAAGGAGTGGATTTGTTGACAATTTCCGAGCTCCCCATGGATTGCTACGTGGTCCACTAGATATTGCAGTTAATAATGAAAACAAATTCTATGTATTACGAACGTTACCGAGTGGAAATTCAGGCCCAGGTCTTGCCTTGTTGGCAATGACCTCAGTTGAGATTATTAATCATTTCCTGCAACTGCAGGGAGAACATGATTCCAACTATTACTGTTATTTCATCTGATTTTTATTGAGCGCAAAATATACAAAACTCACCAGGTACTGAGTGTCTACGCTCTTGTCCAGGGGTTTTACTGGCATATTTCAAACCCCCGCTGGCCAAGCCTTGGGCCGACGCTTCTAATACGTATCGTGTAAGGCTATCCCAAGGGTAATTAGCTACCTTTTTGGCGAGTCTGAACTCGGACGGCGGTGTAGTCAGCGAACAACCGGGTTATTCTTCCCAGGGGGGGGTGGGGGGGCGGGTTGGCCGTTAGAATTATCCGAGTGCCACAGTGGCACTTGCTGTTAGTTTATGTTTTCTGACTGTGTTACTCACTGAGAAATGTGGGATCGAATAGGCTTTAGGCATTAAGCTTTATGGAAGCTTCCCCGAGTCATCGCTGGACGGCCTTATGGCGCTGACATTTGTGATGAGATGCTCGAGCTGGGTATATGCATGTGGAATTACATATTGAAACAGAATAAAATGGTCATCTCAGAAACTTCATAATGCCTGACCATGCCCGATAGCGTCAACAGCCTCCTGGCAGACTGGGTACAGTCATGGTCAGTGACCATATTATCGGAACTCGCAGTCGTCGGGGGATGCAGGGTAATTGGTGCGCCTTATCTGCGTTCATACTGCAATTCGTAACGCCGCGGCGGATTTGCACGCACCGCAAGACCTTTGCTTTCCTCGACGAGCTTTGGTCTAGGTTTGAATGTGGATCCCTGGAGCGCAAGGGACCAAGGAGTGGCTGAGTGCTTCTGAAGTTTGAGAGATTACATCAAATCTATTGCCAGGAGCAGTGATGTGAGACTATCATCATGGTGTTTTCACATGCGCACAAGCTTAGATTTGCGGCTCACCGTAAAAGTAATTGCTTTCTCAACTAGGGACACCGGGTTTGTAAGCGCGTCGAAAAATGTTATTTTGCAGAATGAACAAGGGTGGAAAGTAGACTTAGGTGGTAGTAGAGACGCGTCCATGGGGGGCCACGCAACTACTGTAGGATTACGGCCAATTGCTCACGTCACGCATCACCGTGACCTTTGAGCCGAGCATGTCATTGCGCAAACCGGTGCGTCGTCGCGTCACGCTAGAAGGGTTCCAAACGATGACGCGTGACGCGATAACGTTGGAAGGCCAGAGTTCTACAACGCATTAGGCCAATTGATTTTGTAAGAACCTGTCCCCTGGTTATTACTGTCACGGCAAGCTTTATGACAGGACGCGTCACCGCGTGATTCGACCCGTGAACAAACACGATTGGGCCGCAAGCAAGTTTCCGAGTTTACAATTATAAAAGACATGTCGACGTGTTGTGAAACGTTTTTGACAGCGGATGCTAACTGATATTCTGGGCGCGTGTGAGTTGATGTCGCAAGTTTTGCAGATTTGAATCTTTCGAGTATTCAAATTTTTTCCAATTTTTTATTCTGTATACTTACTGTAGTACTACTGTGTTTGTGGTTTGGTTTCGGTTCTCAAACTAACTTTAAGTATTGTATCTACAAAAATAGAATGATCTCGCGCATCCTCTCGGGCCCGGTACAGCACGTTCCCAACCGAACCGCCACACCGCCACAACTTCTGAACACTTTTACAGATGCCAGCCTGTGCCACCTCCAAATATTTTTAAGAAATTTTATCTACAAAAATAGAATGACCTCGCATGTCCTCTTAGGGCCGGTACGGCACAATCCCAACCGAACCGTCACGAATTTTGCTTTTACAGATCACCAGCTGGTGCCACCTCCCTGGACCCGGGCTGATTCTCACTGGGTCTGAGGGGGCTCCCGCCGGCCGTTGTATGCTGCTATATGAAGGTAGCTGTTCCTCGCTCATGACAGACTGATGGACGGAAAGATCGTCGGAGACCTGGCCTAGCCCGTATCGAGCTGGCATCGCTGAAGAGTGTATAACAAAGGCCGGCAAGGCATGACTCGCCATGTCTTGCTTATGGTTCAGATCCGTTGCACCTCGTCCGGCACTCGTTTCTGCCCCAGATAGATGGAAGGGTGTAGTGACCGCGGGAGGTCGTGTGTAGAAGATACGATGCAACGCATCCCATCTCCGGCTGCCTGTACGTGTCTCGGTCTGCGTGGAAAGTAGAGCCGCATTGCGACGGCGTCTGAGGAGGAACACAGGGATGAGACAAACTAAGAAAAACACGATTCCGCCGAGGACTGCGCCGATTAATATGGCAGAAGAGCCATGACTAGCCTGGGGTGCCGAAACAATCGTGGAGGTGGGAGTGTGTGTAGTCTGGGGTGCCGAAGCAATCGTGAAGGTGGGAGTGCGTGTAGCCTGGAGTGCAGAAGCAATCGTGGAGGTGGGAGTGTGTGTAGCCTGGGATGCCGAAGCAATCGTGGAGGCGACGGCGGCCAAGGTTGTAAGAGGCGTAGTTACTGAGGGTACCAATGACCCTGAGTGTGATCCTATCAATGAAGTAGAGAGCTGGGATGTAGTAGAGGGCTGGGATGTAGTAGAGAGCTGGGATGACGGTAATGGCGGCAGCGGGGTGAGTGTTGCAGACAGAGACGTGGTGACTACTGAGGGTGACGACTCTGCGGGTGACGGGAGTATTGGCAGCAGAATGATTGTTGGAGACAGAGACGTGGTGGCTACTGAGGATACTGACGACTCTGCGAGTGACCCCATAATGTAGTAGAGAGCTGGGACGGCGACGGCACTAGTAGCCGCACAGTGATTGTGGGGAGTGATTGAGACATATGCATGAGTCTTTGGATACTTATCCGACCGATGGGTATTACCGTAGCCAAATTGGGGAGACGTTACTAGGTCTCAGGCGTGGAGCATCGAAAGGAAAACATGACTAACTTCAATTCTGTACTTACGGAATGGAGTTGTTGAATTAATGTACCAGTATCACTAGATATTGCAGTTAATAATGGTCGCGGATGCTATGTATTACGAACGTTACCGAGGGGAGATTCAATATTCAGGCCTTCAGGTCTTGCCTTGTTGGTGAATGACCTCAGTTGAGATTATTAATCATCTCCTGCAACTGCAGGGAGAACATAATTCCAACCATTATTATTATGTCATCTGATTTTGAGTGAGCGCAAACTGTAAAACTTACCAGGTACTGAGTGCCTACGCTCTTGTCCGGCGGTTTTACTGGCATATTTCAAAACTACGCTGGCCAAACCTTGGGCGGACGCTCTCTAATACGCATCGTGTAAGGCTATCGCAAAGGTAATTAGCCACATTTCGGCGAGTCTGAACTCGAACGGCGGTGTAGTCAGCGAACACAACCGGGTTATTTTTCCCAGAGGTTGGCCGTTCATCAGGAAACACGGAAGCTGGCCAGTCCGGCTTTCCATAAACACGGTATTTTCCCGATCGCCGGGGCCTAAAAATATACGCTCCGGTGAGCTGCATATTTTGGGCCCAACCTCTCACGTGCGTTCCCATATATGGGTTTGTCTGACTCTCTCTTCATCACCATCCACACCTCGGCGGGGGCATGTATAGGCTCCGTCGCCTCAGCCCGGGCTTTGTCGACCTTTATAGAGCTCCGTCGTTTTAGAATTATTCTCAGCAACTTCATAATGCCTGGCCATGCCTGATACCTGGCAGACTGGGTGCAAGCATGGTCAGTGACCATATTATCGGAACTCACAGTCGTCGGGGCATGCAGGGCAATTGGTGGGCCTTGTCTGCGTGGATACTGCATTCCGTGAGGCCGCGGCGGATTTGCCACACACCGCAAGACCTTTGCTTGCCGACGAGGTCCAGGTTTGAATGTGGATCCCTGGAGCGAACGGGATTTACATCAAATCTATTGCCAGGAGTGATGTGAAACCATCACCATGATGTAAGTATTCATATGCGCACAATGTTAGACTTACGGCTCACCGTGAAAGTAATGGCTTTCTTAACTAGGGACACCGGGTTTGTCAGCGCGTGTTATTTTGCAGAATGATGGAGTGGACATGCGAGTATTGTCCAGGACCTGAGATGGCGAGCCATGTGCCTTATGACCGCGCGCTTCGCCCACCGCAGCTCCTCATTATGTGGTCCTCACATCTCTCCTCGCGTCCTTGTCACTTATCTCCGGCTGGATAGCCATCAAGGCTTCGAGCTATATTTCTTCGCCCGCACCCTGACCACTGGTCAGGTGCACTGGTCAGGGTGGCACATCCCCCGGACCCCCTTTTCTTTGCTTATTCTGCTTTGTATACTTCCTGGCTATGTAGAGAGCGCTGGCATCGCAATAGAACTTGTCGCTACTCCCAGCTGTCGCGACCGGGTAGGCATAGCGGTGGAAAGTGGAATTAGGTGGTAATAGAGACGCGTCCACAAGTGTCAAGCGCCCTATTTTGGACCAATTGCTCACGGCACGGCCGCGTCGGCATGTCGTCACTTGTCCAAGGGTCCGGCAGCGACTCGGGCCTGGACTCGCCTGGATCTGGGGCCGAAATTCAGGGTCACACCGGTGCGGCGCGGCGTCATGCTAGAAGGCCGTGTACTGTGAGCAATTGGTACTTGGTAGTGGCGTCTTCTGCATTTTTCTCCAAGCGATGACGCGTGACGCAATGTCGTTGGAAGGCTCTGCAGAGGTCTACAGCGCATCAGGCCAATGATTTTGTATGAACCTGTCCCCAGACTGAGTCAACTTCGATTCGAGCGAACCGGACCACAGGCAGTGCCACAGTGCCACCTGCTGCTAGCTACTCGCTAAGAAACGAGGGCTCGAATAGGCCACCCATTAGCGTGCTGTAACCTTCTCCTCGCTGGACGGCCTCATGGCTCTGGCGTTTTGCCAAATGCATGCTGCCACATCGCATCGTAGATCGCCGAGTTACCGGCTCCTCCGCAATGCCATCTTACGAATGCGCGCCGGCAGCGCCTTTAAAACCACCCTGCTTCAGCATCACTAATTAGTAGTTTTTTCCTTTCACCTATCTATCTATTCTTCGTATTTCCCTAATGTCTACGCACCTGCTTGTTCTCATCCATGGAATGTGGGGCAACCCCGACCATCTCGCGGAAATGCATAGAATCATCGCCGAGAAGTTCTCACACGACGCAGACGACGACCTGCAGCTGGAGGTCCTCGTTTCGCAGGAGAATCGTGACAAGTCGACGTATGATGGCATAGACTGGGGAGGGGAGAGGATCACAGAAGAGGTAGGCTCCGCGGCATATATCGGGGTACAGCGTGTCAACTTCGCTGGTGCATTAGGTGTTGAAGAGTGTGGAAGACATTGAGCGCGAGGGTACAAGGAAAGTAACCCACTTTTCTGTCGTGGGCTACAGTCTTGGTGGTCTCCTTGCTCGCTATGTACTTGGGTGAGTTGTCATGATACTCGCTCGCAGCTTAGTGGCACCCGTTGATCTATGTCCAGCGTTCTTCTCACTCGCAAATTCTTCGACAACGTCATACCTGTCAACTTCACCACGTTTGCGACACCCCACTTTGGCCTACCTCACTCTGGAAGCTTCCGTTCGTCCCTTTTCGCCCGTCTCGGTCCCTACTTCCTCTCGCGAACCGGCGAGCACTTTTATGGATGCGACCAGTGGTCTGGCACTGGCCTGCCGCTGCTTGAGGTTATGGCCGACAAAGGCAGGGTGCTTTTTAGGATGCGGCGTGACTCTCACTTACCTACCCTCTTTCCAGACCGCGTGTTCTTTGAGGCACTTTCGCGTTTCCCTCACATTAACATATACGCCAACGCGGTGAACGACATGACGGTTCCCTTCATAACAGCCGCGGTGCAAGCCGCAGACCCCTTCAAGCTGCACGAGACCAACGGCATCCGCATGTGAGCGCTCGCTGCGGTCGCCCGAGAACGTTCACTAAAACCTGAATTTCAGCCACATGAATGAAAAATATGCCCCGCTCATCGATTCATTCGAGCTTCCCTCGTCCCCTCCACCGCCGCCGCCAAAGCCGCCACTTTTGTCGCTCGATTTCCTGCGCAGGTTCAAGCCCAGGCGGCCCTGGCTACCGCCCGTCCTCCAATTCCGGTTTCCGGGTAGTAATGTGGTATGTACGAGCATTAAAATCCACCTCAAGGATCGCCTCAAAAGTGTGTTGTGCAGCTCTTCACGATGTTGTTCCCATTCCTGCTGCCCTTAATCCTCGGGGCCGTCGTGTTCCGTCTCGGGCTAGACGCCCGTGCCTCCCGCGCGCGAATCAAGGATTTAGAGATGGATCCATCGAGCAGCAGCAGCCTCATACACCTGCTTTATTCGATAGAGAGAGAAGTAGACGACGCCGTGGCGGATTTGCTGGACGACCCACCGCTGGCGCCCGAGACGCCATCACCAGGCGGCTCGGAGCCGCCGTCTCCGAGTTCGGAGACCGAGCCCGATGATGTGCAGACCGACACCGACACGCCTGTCACGCCCGACACGTCGTCGCCGCCCGTGCTGACGGAAACGCAGCACAAGATCATTGCGTCCCTCAATTCGCTCCCGCAGCTACATAAGCACTTCGCGTTCATCCATCCTGTTATGAACTCGCACGCGGTGATTATTTCGCGGGATGTGAAGCGGTTCGATTTGCATCGCAAAGGGGAGGGGGTCCTGCGGCATTGGGCGGATAGATTTGAGCTTTATAATTGATACCTTCGATTTTCGTAATGCGGGTGGTATACTTATTATGGACGCTGAGGTGCTGTTTCGGGGACATGATGGCGTGCATGTTGCGTCTCGCACTCTTACTTATTAGTACCTGTACTTTGCTGTTGAAGCATGTACGATTGACTAACTAGACGAATTGCATGCATACTGACTGGCCTACCGGGGGCGCTCGGAGGTGCACGTGTGCAACCTTGGATGGGGTATGTACATATGCGGACACCTCAATTGAATACGGGCATGTGCGTACTCGGTGTTCTGTGTATCAAAATTTTCACATAAGGCGTACCGTATGCCGTGTCAATTGTAGCGTGTGCCGTCGTTGGGAGCTTATATAGACCAAAGCAATTGATCACATAAATAAAACTGCATGTCGGTGCCAATAGTAGAAGGTTCCGTTTCACCGTTGTAGCCGCCAACTGTATTCAGAAGTAGCGTCCAATCTGGCAACGCCGATATGGTAACACTGTCGATCAACAAGTATATAATACCTGGTTTCGAATTCAGTACGTTCAGTACTCCGTACAGTTTCTTTTATATGCTGGCGCCTTGGAAGTGGTTCGTCGTGCGAAAAATTGGTCAGAATAGTGTTGAAGCCTGGTTCCCGACGTCCTCCTACTTTAGTAGTTTCACATGGAGCGACCTGGACAAGGGCCGGCAGTTCCTCATATCCAGGCATGGATCACTTCTGATTCGAAGAAACATGTCGTCGGTAACTCGGGTACAGAGGCCGCTTGCAGGACGATCAGTCGCACAAGCTGCTACCTCCGCTCATCCAGTGCCGGCACTTGCCGGCCACCATTTCCCGTTATGTCACCTGCGTCATCCTCGACACTCAGTCACTGTGGACACTTTGGCATATCAGCCAAGTCTACAACATTACTATATAGACTCACGAGTCTACCGCCACATGGTGCGACGGCACCCATAACGGCACACGTGAGATTGCCGGAATCACTATTCAATCGCCCTACCTGCCTTTTCGAGCCGCCTCAATTCAATTCCCGGATGACAGTTCGGTAATACATATCTGCGTGGCGTCCATAAAAGCCGCTGTCTTCTCGTTCAGCCTCTCACATCCTGCCATGTCCCTCCTTGCCTACCTGCCCGGAGCCAAGATCATCGCAAAGTCTGCAGTGAGTCTACCATGTCGCCCGTCTCCGCCCTCTGGGCCTCACGTACGGCAGGGAAAGACCCTCAACAGGGTCGACCAAAAGTCGGAGGCCCTCCACAATGCCTTCATGCCCGTCACGGCTCATGACAATGACACCGACTACGATGTCCCCCAGTCGCGCGGCTCAAAAATCGTCGAGCAGTTTCGCGAGCAGGTCTGTTCGCTTTTTCGACGTGTCATCTCTCGCCTCTCACTTCAGCAAGCACAGGTCAAGAAAGGCCTTCCGTTCACCATGAGCGCTCAGTCCATTGTGTGTCTCGCACCATCCCTTGTCCAGCCTCTCGCTGATATACGCCCAGAGCAGCATTTTGGATGCACTCAGCCACAGCACCGCTATTGATGACAGACAGATGCTCGTCCGTCTCCCTTCAGCTTGTAATATCTGTATCAACAATTGACCCCGGGTCCACAGCTCGAGCATGCGCTTGTCTTTATTTCTCGTCTTCCCGACGGAGCCCTTGCTCAGAAACTCCAGGATCAGGCTGTTCAGCTTTGTAAGTAAACACACGCTGTCACCTAGCATGTCCGTCACGCTTCATCCCATCCCACAATATAGTCTGGTATGACCTGCCCCACCCACCCGCGACGTCCATGGGCAAGTTCCAGTGGCGTTCTGCAGATGGCTCTGGGAATAACGTCTCCATTCCTGAGATGGGCAAGGCGGGCTCACCGTACAGTCGCAGTGTCCAGGCTACCCACGCCCTTGTCGCTACTGATCTCCCGGAGCCTGAGCTGGTTTACCAATCTCTGCTCAGGAGAGACAAGGTGTGCACCGCGGCACCACTGGTGGTCTTCGTGATAACTCATCTACGTCAAGTTCGTCCCCCACCCCGCAGGCCTGTCTAGCCTTATGTTTGGCTTTGCCACGCTTGTGATCCACAGGTATGGTATACTACTGGCCTCTCTTCGTGGCGGTTAACACGACGTACGCTTTTTGTAGCATCTTCCGCACATCCTTCACCCAATGGGCTATCAACGAGACGTCCAGCTACATTGATTTGGGGCCATTATATGGAAACGATCAGGCGACACAGGACTCCGTGCGGAAGAAGGATGGTAGAGGAGGTCTTCACCCTGATGTCTTTGCGGAGGACAGGTTGTTGCTTCTTCCCCCGGCATCAGCGGTCATTCTCGTGCTGTTCAACCGTAACCGTGAGTAGATTACATACATACTTCACAGTGTCTGGCGCTTATTCCCTTCTCATCCCGGTAGACAACGTGCGTACAAGTTTCGGTTAGGATGGTGTTGATTCCTCAGTTTTTCCTAGTACATCGCCAAGAGACTGCTCGACATCAATGAGCGAGGAGGGTATGTCGACCCTGAAACCCTTAAAGGTTCCGACAAGGAAGCCGCTCGCCTGGCCCAGGATGACGAGATCTTCAATACTACACGGCTGGTGAACTGCATGTGGTTCGCACAGATTGTGTTCTCGGACTACTTTGCCGCCATCCTGGGTCTGGTGCGCGACGGAAGCTCGTGGAATCTCAACCCCTTTGGTGTATGTTTTCGTTTTAGCTGTTTCTCGCATTGATATACTTATGCGACGTATTGTATGTAATGTAGGAAATCCGAAGGTCCGATCATAGCCAGGTAGAGCGTGGCCAGGGTAACAACGTCAGCATCGAAGTGCGCCTCTCTACCTACCTGCGTGTGCCATGTTCTTACTCTTGGAGCCCGTCGCGTTTTGTAGTTCAACCTCCTGTACCGCTGGCATGCGACCATGTCTGAAGCCAACGAAAAGTGGACGGAGGACACGTTTTCAAAGGTGTTCAATGGCGAGCCATTCGACAAAATCACGCCACCGGACTTTGCCAGGGCCATGCGCAGGGTGCAGGCGAGCATAGGGAATGACCCCAGCAAGTGGAGCTTTGGCGGGTGCGTTATTTGTGGTTGTTCTTGCGACGATCAGTATGCATAAATCTTTGGGGGTTTATGTAGCATCGAGCGTGAGGCCGACGACAGCTTCAAGGATGCGGATCTGGCCAAGATCCTTCAGGACGCGTGCGTAGCGGTGATTTCCTTTATGGCCTGGCGTGCGCTGACAGGCGGCACAGGACATTGAACCCAGCGTCGGCGTTCAAGGCCCGCGGGTCGCCCAAGGTCTGTCGCAGATTCCACTGGCGCCCTCTCGTCGTGCTTATTGGCTGCGTGGCCCGTAGGTGATGCGTATCATCGAGATCATGGGTATCGAGCAGGCACGCTCATGGGGCGCGTGCTCGCTGAACGATTTCAGAAGGGTATGTCCCTCTGCGCCGTGTCGTTTGTCTGTTGTTTCAGGTGCTGAGGCTGTATGGTACTAGTTCCTGCAGTTGAAACGTGCGTTCCCCGTTGATGGCCTATCTCGCGTAGACTAATTCGGTCTTTGTTTACGTGTAGCCTATTCTGATTTCGAGGACTGGAATGTGCGTGCTAGTCTTTCTATTCACTGTTCAATTTATCCACATCCAAGCTCAATACTCGCAACGTTGTCTTGGCAGCCCGACCCTGAGATCGCAGAGACGGCTAGACGGCTGTATGGGAACATCGAGAATCTGGAACTCTACGTGCGTATTTCTTCAACCGTCCGGACTATTTTTGTTTGACCTTCTCGCAGCCGGGCCTGCAAGCCGAGGAAGCTAAGCCTGTGTGTAAAATAATCATATCTTGGCAGTGGCATTTTCTATATTTTGGGTTGCTTCTAGGTCGTGCCAGGCGCAGGTCTGTGTCCCGCATACACGACCTCGCGTGCCATCTTAGCCGGTTCGTCGTGACGCCAGCTACGTCCTGATCGACTCCTCACGTGACGGGGCTATAACAGATGCCATCGCATTGACGCGTGGCGACCGCTTCTTCACGGCGGACCTCACCCCGTGGAACCTCACCGCGTGGGGCTTCCAGGACTGTCAGCGCGACACCACCAATGCCGGCTTTGGCAGCATGCTCGGACGCCGTGAGTGCGATGCCCTTTTCACTTGTCAAAGGCTACAGGAGTAACCGTATGGCAAACCCTTGCTGCTCCCAGTCCTTCTGCGAACGCTGCCCGCGCATTACACGTACGACAGCGTGTACACGTGGTTTGCGCTGATGACGCCCGAGGCAATGAAGACGAACCTCACGAAGCTCGGGGTCGCCGAGAAATATACCTTCTCGAGGCCAGATCGCTCCGAGCATCCGCACGTGGTCAATACCTTCTCTGGTGTATCCTCAGTCCTGAAAGATCGCGTTTCGTTCCGCGCGTCGTACGTCGGGCGGGCCAAGGAGATTATCCCGGGTCGGGGGTGAGCGAGCGGCTTACGTTGTAGCCTTTTAATTGGCTGGCGCTCAACACTGACTGCTGCCAGGTATCTGCTCTCTCTGGACGACCCTGTCGTGCACAAGGCGGACTCGGAACTCGTCACGTCTGCGCTGTCGGGTGATGCGGCGCTCGTAGACAAGGCCGCGCAGTTCTACTTGCAGACCACCAAGGAGATGATCGAGGAAAACAGCTACACTCTGTTTAATATCCCGGGTCGCAGCATCGATATTGTGGTATGTCATGAATGTCCAGACTAGCTACATTCCGGGATCGCTGACGCTGTGCTGTGCCCAGGGCGACGTTCTTAATCTTGTACCCATACATTTCGTATCGATCGTACTTGTGAGTCAAGTTCAGTTCTTCCAGGTTCATAGGTGCGCAGGCTTATAAGTATGTCGTTATATAGGCGGGTTTCCCCCTCAAGACCAAGCAGAATCCACACGGTATCTACATGGACCGTCAACTCATGACGATGCTTCGCGACGTATTCTCTTATATATTCTTCGAGACCAATCCGTCTAAACAGATGCGTGCCAAAGAACTCGCGATATCGCACACCGCGGAGCTAATAGGGCACATAAAGAGTCACTTGAAGGAAGGCTCTCCCGTTGGGGTGCAGTGATCCCTGATTCAGATTCATGCGGCAGGGTCTAACGTCGCCTTGCACAGGAGATACTGCACACCATCGCGCACGTCTTCCATAATTCGAATAATAAGACCGGGTCGCATGAGTTCATTAAGAAGCTTTCTGCGAGCAAGAGGCCCCGGGACGAGCTCGCCAATGACGTGTTCTCCGTCGTGCTCCTGGCCAGCGTTGAGTTCGCGCAAGGTATGTGTGATAGGAAACAAGCATTGAAGCGCTTTTTGAACTTGCTTGGTTGTCTGTAGCGCTCGTCCACGTCGTCAACCTATATCTCAACGAGGAGCACCGGCAGCATTTGACGAGCATTATGGCGCTCGCGAAGACGCCAGGTGCGGCCGCCGATGCGCAGCTCCAGGGTTATGCTCGGGAAGCACTACGTCTGTTTTCAGCTTCTGCTCGTTTTTAGCCATGTCGCTGATAGTAGTGCAGGATTGGATCCTTCTATCCGAGGGACATTGCGTGAGTACGTTGCCACTTTAACTGATCATGTGTCTTAATTGTTGCGCTTCAGGCCACCCTCAGCAAGAGGGCAATGTCGATGGGGTGAAAGTCTCCCAGGACAGACCCTTATACTTGAGCTTTGCTAATGCAAACCTGGATGTACGCAGCCGTGCCTAGAGCTTATGCATTGACACTGATGTATATATATTATATCCCAGCCGGACGTGTTCATCAACCCCAGCCAAATCGACCCTTCAAGGCCCCTCGAAGGCTATCTCTCGTTGAATGACGCTATCTTTGGGTTAGTTTCCCCGTCATGATGGTGAGACTGGCGGAATTTGACGGGTGGTATGACAGAGCCCTTGGGGGTCAGTTTGTCGAAAAGATGATCGCACAGGTCCTCCGCGCGGTGTTCAGCTTAAAAAACGTACGGCGTACGGCTGGGCCGTCCGGGACCTTAAAGAGGTGTGTGCAGGTTCAGCTTTGCTCGCTTCCCAGTCATATAACATGTTGGATATTCAGGGTTGTAAGCGTTGCCAATGGGACGGCAAACTATGAGTATCTTGACATCAACCGTGAATTATCTCCGTGGGCTCGGTCTATGGTCCTGCAGTACGACGAGTGAAAAGATCTGGAACAGTTTTCTTGAATGACTTGCAAAGAATAGTAGTAACGATCTAGTCTGCCTTCCTGTACTTACTTAGTCCTTATGCACTTGAAACCAGCATATTGCATGTGTCACGTGCTGCGATGATGATTCTTTCGCCTCGCTGCTCCAGCATGTTCCCGACGTCCTCAACCATTGACCCGAGCGTCTAAGCGAACACCGCGCATAATCGTTGGAAAACATGTCCCGCCACGAGCAGAGCATCCATAGTTCAAGCCATCAATCCACGTCTCTGTCACGCCGTACACATCGCACGCATGCATCATCGGTGCACCCTGGAAGACGCCGTCGTCACGAACGCTCGCAGTCTCACCCCCCGAATTCGCTACGGGATGTTCCAAGCACATTAATAGATATTCCGCACTCTGTTGCATCCCCTCCCTTCCGGGCGAGCCCGTCTCCGGGGCCGGAGCCTGCGCTTTTGCCAGGAGGCGGGATACAAATCCAGCAGGGGTTCCGCCTTAGCCAGCCGGACGGGGGACGCTTTCGACCGCGCGCATTTGAGGACGGGGATCCTGAAAATGGACGAGTGTTGGGACGGATGGGCTTGGGCATGTTCAAAGGCCTAAGGAAAATACCGGCGGCCATAGTCAAGGCTGGGCGGTCCTACGGACCACGGAATCAGGATATGTCTCCCGTACCCGAGACGGATCGCGAAGCCGAGCCCAGGCCTGAGGAACGTCGCGAGCGAGTTCTGCGGGAGTCACCCGTTCAAGACGATGTGGAGACGTACATGGAGCCCGAGGAGGAAGACGCGCCTGCACGGGAGGAGCAACTCTTGTATGAGTACATACAGAGGAAGCGCATGAGTCGCGATCGTGCGTTTAGGAAACGCAGCCGTCAGGAGCGGTATTCTCGCTCTTTGCCTGTGCGACAGGCGCGCGATGTGCCGCTCGCGCTTGTGCCGGGAGCACATCCGTCTGCGGAACCAGCCCCAGTGTCGCAGAATGCTCACTCACAGACTGGTCAATCTAATGCGGCTACCGAAGCCCAGCTAGAAGCTGAGGAAATGAGACGGGAGCGCGAAGCGCTGGAAGAAGCACACGAGCGAGAGCGTGCTCGAAAAATATATGCCGCTGAGGCAGTAAGACAGCCCTTGTCTTCGGTCTCTTCAGACCAGCCACACATGATGCACGACTCTCGTACAAGTCAGCCCAGGTCCGCTTCTGAACGAAGGCCTCCCAGGCCTTCCAGTCGTGTGTTTTCACGCTGGTCAGCGGAACGAGATGAGGCAGGCTACCGCAAAGAAAATCGTGCAGAGGAGGACGTCATCACTTCTCTGGTCTCGCGCATAGTACGGTTTATGCGACAGATCCACGATTTGCCTTGGGTAGGTGACCGCGTTGCGGCGGACTACGTGCCCGGTGGTGTCAAACCCAAGCCGAGGTCCTCCCAGGACTACGCTTCCTCCCCCAGGTCTGGCGTAACCTTTCTTTCTACTCGCGTCCACAGCGCCATCAGTGACGGCCCTCTCCCGTTTCCTGCAGTGCAGGCTCCGGCCACGCCTAGAGCCGGGAAAAGCTGGTACGGCGCCCAGGAAGACATCCTGGTACTTCCGGCTGGCGTTGATCCTCCGCCGGGGTTCGTTCCTTATCCCTTTCCGATACCCCAGTCTGCTCTATCGGCTGATGGCGAGCGCGCCGCGTCCGCCTCGAGCCACACCCACGTCGAGACGCCACCCGCTCCCCTTGTCGCAGGCTCATCCGCATCGGGTCCGGGATACTTGCCTGGTTATCAGTATGTGCCTGCAGAGGTATCCAAGTCAGGGCAGCCATATATCCTCGTGCCTATGGGTGACGGACGACATCATCAGCCGCTGGTCGTCCCCGAGATGGCGCAGTACTCCCAGCCTGGGCCTTCAAACTCTGTTCCGGTTTCTGGATAGCATCAAGGGTTGGGATGATCGATGGTTTGGACGGGACATTATTGCATTTTAACATCAGCCGGCAAATCCTGGCATTCGGTCTCTGGACAGCACATGAATCGTGTATCATCATAGACATCATAAAGTGTGCATCATTCAATAAAGCATTTGTATTCACTATCAACTTGGAAACTATTGAGTGTTGGCAGCGTGTTCGCAAAAATGTGACAAAGCTCGGTCACAAGGTCACGTCACTCCCAAATCTTTGGTGGTCATCGTCGTTGTCCCAGACTGGCTTAGATGGCCTGCTATCGCCCAGTCCTTGCGGCTTGCTTGATGTTGTCATGTTGTGACCGAATCCGGGATGGTTGAGCATGTTGCCTAGGCCCTAAACTGTCCAATCTGGGATTGTGTCCACTTCTCAGACACTGGGAGCCTCATATTCTCGATTCCATTTGAACTTCTCGTCGTCTCAGCTTAGCGCAATATATTTGTCTCGCTACTTCCCACTGGCTCTGGTCAGCCACGTATACACGCTTTATCTGCCAGCCGCAACTTTATACTAGTTTTCATCTACCTGGTGCTGCTATAGCTTCTATACTATGTCCAACATCAGGAACTCGCCTCTGTGGTTTGATGACGGCAATATAGTACTCACTACAGCGAGCTCTGCTTTCAAGGTCCATGGAGGCATTCTGGAGCGCCATTCAACCGTCTTCAAGTCAGTAACCGAAAACCAGCCACCGAGAAGGTTATTTGATTAACATTTGACTTTAGGGATTTACTCTGCCTTCCTCAGGTGGATCTTCCATTTGAGGTAGACGGTACAAGGACAATTCGTGTGGATGACGAACCGAGAGACCTGGAACACTTCCTCTTGGCTTTATACGATGGCTTGTATGTGCAAGTCTATGTCATACCCGTTCACACCAACCTGTTAAATGTGTAGGTATTTTGACCAGCCCCATGCAAGCAACTTCCCAATTATTTCTGGCGTTCTCCGTCTTTCTATCAAGTATCTTGTGGAATATCTACGACTAGAATCTCTCAAACTGCTGCAACACGATTGGCCCGCAAACCTAACAGCTTGGGACTTGAGAGAAAAGGAAGCGATGGGCTCCACTGGCTCGTATGAGTCGTCGAAGGTCCGACCTCACCCTATCTTTATAATAAATTTAGCACACGAACTCGGACCTGCGTGTGCAACCCTTCTACCCGCGGCACTCTACGATCTCTCTCGATACAACTGCAGTAACATCTGGATAGGCTATCCCTCATCCGCCCCGAACTCTCCAATTATTAGCGCTATCCCAGGTGCCACCAGGCTTTCGACTGCGGACCTGCAAACAGTAATGAACGGAAAAGAAGCCTCGCAGACCTTCATCGCGCGATTTTTGCGGCATGAACTTGATGACCGAGATGTCGCAGTTCTCTGTGAAAACAGACCGTACGATGATGGCAGAGAGTGCCGCAATGCGTTCAGTTTCCTCGCTCATGAGGTGTACCGCGGAATCGTCGGCGTCACGCCTGGACGGGATAGTGACCCTTTGTTTACTCTCGGCGCAGCGGTTCTCATGCAAGGAAGAGAAGTCCGTGGAGCTGTAGGCGTGCATTCTGCCAGCAGAGCATGTGAACAGTGCAGGGCGGAGTTTGCACAAGTTGCCTTGGCGGCGAGACGTTACGTTTGGAACCAAATTCCTCGTTGGTTTGGATTAGAGAACGTGGTGCATTGCGCAGAAGGTCATTAATGGTATTACAAGGAGCGTTGGTTGCTTAGGAGAACTTCTCGGCGTTACAGATTGTACATGCGTTCAATGACGACATAAATCATCCAGGCGTAATTATAGTGAACCCGGGGTGCATGTGTGTCCCAACTGACAGTCGACCTTGGTTCTACCAGTACCGATTCCAGGAGAGGCGCGCGATATATGTTCTCGTCTTGTACATAGGCAATGGTGGCTGAGCTCAAACGACAACGGACGACAGAAGACTTGGAGCACCAGGCTCGAACGGCATACGACCCCATGGACGGCGAGCCAACTCGACACTCTGATCTATGGTGTGCAGTCCCTGTCGTACATGGAACACAACTTCCTGATTTCTGTGTTCTGTAGGTTCGACGATGGGAGCGTGGTTCTGCGTGCGAAGGACCCGCCCACGCTTTTCCGCGTTCACCGCGCACTGATCGCTCGACATAGTGAAGTCTTTCGGCACATGTTCTCAATGCCTCAGCCAGAACACCCAGTCGAGGCCGAGGTCATCGAGGGCTGCCCAGTGGTTGATCTCCACGACTCTGCAAGTGACATGACCAGCCTCCTCCGAGCGTTATACGATGGCCCGTACGTACGCTCGTAACGATTTGAAACGGGTTGTCTGATACTATTAGTGCAGGAACTGGGGGGACAATGGGTTGGACGACTTTGAGGCGGTCTCGGGTGTCCTCCGTCTCTCTCATAAGTACATGGTTGATTCCCTCCGTGCCAAAGCTATAGCGCATCTTCAGAAGGCTTGGCCAGTCACACTCAAGGGTTGGGACACGAGGGAGGAGATCGCTCGATGGTACAATGGCGAATGGAACAACGGTGGTGGTCGGTACCCTCACCCCACTGTGAATAAACACTTGCTTGCACGTGGAATTCTTGACTGACAAGTACTACAGCGTGTCATCGACCTTGCACGGGCTGTGAATGCTCATTCTCTTCTCCCATCGGCCTTCTACGACATCTCCCGGTCCACCTTCTCCGTCATTTTCGAGTCCTCACCATCGCTCTCCCAAGCAGACACCCAAAAGCTAGCTCTTGGTAAAGAGGCTAGTCACGCCGCGGTCACGAACTTAATTACCAACCTAGGCTCCGGCCGTTGCACGTCGAAGGCTAGTATCGCAGCTGGCAAGTCTTGCCACTCACCAGTCTCGTGCCGCAAAGACTTCTCGGAGCTCGTGGAGCTCGCCACGCAACATTATCTGTTTGACCGCGAACGCGGGAGTACTGACCCGCTGTATGTTGCTGAAGAACTTGGACAGCTCAAGAGTCCAGAGTTCTCAGAATGCAAGGCGTGTGCATACGTACTTGAGCAATGGAGTAGCCGCGAGCGTGAGCGGATATGGAAAAGTATCCCGACGTGGTTTAGACTCGATGGGTGGGACTGTTGTTTGTAATTTGTGACGATGTCTTCCGTTTCGTGTAGCAGGCAACAATCGCTGTCTCTTTAGATGTCTAATTCTGTATTCCAGTGCTAGTTATGTATCTCCTAAAACCCTTCAGACTGATCTGAAGATGAACACATCGCGTCAAAGAAATCGAGTGGATGGTATCAAAGAGCATGTCAATATTGGCTGCATATTGACCTCCGTGCGCACATGCCGCCAACCGCTGGGTGGAGCTGCATCACGGAGGCTTCGATAGAGCCGAGACCGGGCAAAAAAACGGAGAGGAAGAGAGCAACAAATAAAAGCGCTGTTCATTTGAAGAAAATTTTGACTGTCTCACGCTGCAGAAAGTTGAAGAACATCAAAAACCTAGATACACAGCATAAGCAACGACCTCACGGATACAAGCGTCCCTGTACTTACAACATGCACAGTCGAAAGGACATAATGGAGTATCTGGCAAGGATCGCAAAATGAGTCGATACTGATGTCGCAACTGGATTACAGACTGACCACCACCTCGATCACCGATACCCAGTTCATCCTCTTTATATATTGAAAATCCCTCCTCAGTCTTCTTTCCTATAGAGTTTATCGCTTGAACATCGAAGTTCATATGCTCAAGACATAATAATACACTTACGAGGGGCTGTTCCACGAGAATCGCAGAACCTCTCGAAACCTTCACGGTTCGCCGTTTTTCTCTTCGCACTATGACTAGATGTCACCTTCCCGACAACTTCACCGACGGACTTCTTCCTCTTTGCGCTCTCGACAGGAGCGGAAGGATCCATGACTGTATCTGGTTCTGCACGTTTCCGTTTAACCGATGTTACGGCACGATGCAATGTCGGTTTCAATGAGTTGTTGTCATCTTCGTCTGCTGTCGACTTGCGTTTGTTTTTCTTCGTTTTTTTCGTAGCTTGGCTGGTGCCTCTACTGGAGGTGGCCGCATTGGCCTTTCCTTTAAGACTGGACGACGAACTAGTCTGAAGTTGCGGGGGTTTCGACTTTGAGGAAAAAATGGCGTCAATTTCGCTGATGGCCATTGCAGGTGAAGCTTAAAGCTTTATTTAAGCTCCGATTCATATGCGAGAGAGGAGGTTCCGGAGTTCGTTGCAAGGGGCAGGGGCAGTCCAGTCTCCACACTATTTTCGAGTTAGCAGTCAAAGCCGCCTTGAAGTTCCATATTGCTTCTGCAGTGCAGTCTTCCAAGTGCTGGCCAGCATAGCTTCAGCATTCTTCCAAGCGCTGGCTAACATACGGTATTTGCAACTATATTGATTCTTAAGATAGAAGTCATCTTAAACTGGCACCCCTTACGTAAGCTGAGCACAGTCCAACGGCGAGCTCAATAACACTCGAAGGCAAACACTTTTTGCCAAATGGCTTCCTAGAGTCTCTTTGGGACATGTCTACCTACAATCCTTAGGAGAGACTTAGGATATATCTATATTTATTGAGGAGATATATAGCATCCAAAATGTGACATAGAAAAAATACCAAATTATTTTTCTGATGTTCTAGAATGATTTCCTGCAATTTCGGTTTTTGGACCGACGGAATTTGGCGGTCACGTGATAGGTCACGTGACCTATTTGTCAGCCTTTCGAACCTTTGGACGATGCACGAAAAAAGCTTCAAACCACTCTGGGGCCCTTGCTACACATTTCTACTGCTTAAATCAGGGTTTAGGTAGGTACAACCTTACACTAGGTGAGTTCCACTGCAGGCCGCTTGCTTAGTCGTCACTTTGACTGCCCGGCAGGTTGTGCTTGACCCCATTCACACATTCAGGCCTCAGGGTAGTGATGGGCAGGGCCCGGCTCGGCCCCAAAGCCGGGCTTGGGCCCGGCCTGCTCGGGCTCGGGCTTCCCAAATCCTGAGCCAGGCCCTCACCAGCAGGCCCGGCTCGGCTCGGGCTAAGCCCGGCTTGGGCTGCGGCCTGTTGGTGGGGAACTAGACATGTGTTGCACCTCCAACAACAGCACCACCACCCGCCACCGCCGCCGCTGGCACGGCCAAACAAGCATGCCCATCCCCCCCACCCCCCCTCCACGCACCTGCAGCCCCATACGCACGCGCACACGCAGCCGCATGTGCACGCCCACCCCCATGCAGACGCCCACACGCACCCGCACACCCACGTGGAGGAGCAAGGCCCGTACCACGCTGCTCTCGCTGCAGGGTACAGGTGAAGGAAGGAGACGGCGGGGGTGGGGGCGGGATTTTCAAGGCGCTGGCGGGATGGTGGGGCGGAAGGAGGAGAAGCGCCGGGCGGCAGCGGTGCCGGCGGGCGCCTACGAGGCCGTGGCTTCAGGGCCCGGCTCGGGCTTGTCAAAACTCGAGCCAGGCCCGGAAGCCCGGCGGGTCAACGGCTTGGGCCTGGCCCGGCTCGGGCTTTCGGGGGCTCGGCTCGGGCTAAGCCGCGGCCTGGGCCGGGCCATGCCCATCACTACCTCAGGGATTGCGGCTGTCTAGATGATGTCCCCTTTGTACAGATTCAGAGGTGTGTGAGAATTGTTTCCTATCAGCAGATTCTAACTCCTCAACAGGGATGCTAATAGGTTGGCCTGATTTATAGATGCCTACAAAAAAGGGTTGAATGGGGCACAAGCTGTCTGGGAAAACCGTAAATACCATGCCCATCGTACTTTACCTCCAAACATTATGTCTGAGTTGGACAAGGAATTCATGTAATATAATTCAATGTCACTAATTATATTATAGAACATGTCATTGCACCAAGGTGCCTTCTGAAAGGGGAAAAAAAAAAAATCCCCAAGGTGAGGATTTGGCGCATCACGTGACCTAATCGCCCGCTTACATAAAGGTGCCAGTTTAAGATGACTTCTATCTTATACAAGTAATGCTATACTGTACCAATCAATTGACCTTTAGATGGTTCAAGTGACAAACACAAGCTATGCCAAGTACTGTCACGTGACTCACGCGGATGCCAGCGGTTAAAGATCAGTTTTTTTTCAATTGAATTATGGACGCGCATTGAAAGCCTGACCATGGACATCG
This sequence comes from Gautieria morchelliformis, assembly GCA_015179125.1. NCBI lineage: Eukaryota > Fungi > Basidiomycota > Agaricomycetes > Gomphales > Gomphaceae > Gautieria > Gautieria morchelliformis. Next base: position 180,718 of record WHVA01000131.1, on the reverse strand, counting down.
AACTCTCCAATGGTGAACACTCCAACGACGAACTCTCCGACGGCGAACTCTCCTACATCGAATCCTCCGACGAATCTCATGAAGCGGGCTTCACCTTATCTCTCTCCATAACATGGAATGGGCGTGATGAGCCCTCCGAATGCATTGCTACGGTGATCAAGGCCTTCACCCCTTTTACAAAAAGCCAAGTCCTACTCGTACACGTCCATGGCGCCCCCGATGGAACACCACCGTCCATGATCCTGAAGACATATGACCCGCGTTTCTTCGACGAGCATGAAAAACCATCCAAACGCTCGTGGATACCAGCTCGTCCGTGGTCCCTTGAAAAAGAATCTGCGGCTGCAGAGCGTCGCGCCGCCGTGACGCGTGGCGAGCATGAAGGCTACTACAATGGACGCGACGGTGATGAATTTGACCGAGTGGATTGGGAAATGTCTTTCTATCGGACTATGGAAAATGCGTTCCAATCTGAGCTGGAGGCGTATACGCGGTTGGAGAAGTTGCAAGGTGAAGGGATTGCACGATGTTATGGGTTTGGAGTGCTTCACCCCAGCATTAAACGCCCTGTTTCACCTCATGTTCTTCTGCTAGAGTACATCTAGGGCGAAACCCTTCACTCCACGGCAGTTGCATCTATTGTTCATTCATCTCCTAACAAATGACTGTTGCCCTCTGCCTCTTACCACTTGGAACTCATTCAAGAAACACTTCTCCTGTGACTTCCTACACAGCCAAGGTGGCAACCATGACTTCGCAGACACCGCTGCTCTCTATGAATTATCCAAGTCCTTGGATGAACATGGAAAACAATTGTCTGACTTTGGTTTACCAGAAACCTCGTCTTCGTGGAAGTGAAATCCAACACGAACTCCTGCAATGGTCTGCAAATCCCAGTCTCCTCCACCACCGCTCCCAAATATGCCAGCAGGGCTGTCCACGAGTCCAGGTTCCTGCAGGTGACTCGCAGTTCAACCTGTGATTTTAACCTGCAGATCCAACTCCAACAAGTCCAGGTGACCCGGCGCCTAAAAACCTGCCAAGTCCAGGTTTGGCCTTTGGAATTCCGCAGGTGACTCGCAGACCTGCAAGCCTTAAATGTCAAGAATTCATGTCATTCAACTACTATTACCTCATTCTGCACAACAGCCTTCTTGACATGCTTACTCTTATCATGCAGCAACTCTACAACACATTCCTCAGGAACAAGTCCTTCATATGACAGCCATGTGCTGAGTATGGTCCTGGCACGTGTCGACTCTTCCTTCAGAGAGTGACGCATCTGTGATACAGTCAGTCGGCCCTGACTAAATGCACATTTGACATCTGTGGATGTTGCTAGAGGAGCATGGTCAAAATAGGATGTAAGGATGTGTGAAATAGCTCATCCCCATCCCCACAGGAGGAGACGTGTCATGCACTCGCACGGGGCGAGTCAGCTCGGAATAATCTGGCAAGTCACTGCAAGTCACCCGCAGGTTTAACCTGCGGGTCCAAGTCAACCTGCAGAAAAACTCAGGTCAAGTCCAGGTTCCACTTGTGGAAGCTGGCAAACCTGCGAGTCCAAGTCCAGGTAACCTGCAGGTTGACTCGTGGACAGCCCTGTATGCCAGGCATCATTCAACTCTGAACAGCAAAATATCTTTGCTGAAATAGAACATGCTGCAGACACTAAAATGCCTTTATGATTATTCGTTGATGGACCCGCAGGTTGTGGTAACACATTCCTGACCAATACTGTTTGTGACTCACGATGCAGCAAACAAGAAATTGTATTACCCACTGCTGCTTCAGCTTTTGCGGCACAGGTTTATCCTGGCGGTAGGACAACACATGCTGCTTTTAAAGTCAGTGAAATTGGATTCCATTCTTTGGTATGAATGCTAACCTTTCTATCTCAAGGATCCAGTCAATGAACTATATGAATTCCTTCATTCCCCTATTGAACCTGACGATCCGCGTGGACAACTATTAAAAGAAGCTGCCATCATCATTTGGGATGAAGCACCCATGGCAAACCGTGCTGTTCTCGCATGCGTCAATGACACCCTTCAACGTGTTATGCAAAACTCTCTTCCTTTTGGAGGAAAAATCATCATCCTTCTAGGTGATTTTCATCAAACATGTCCTGTCGTCCGTAAAGGTTCAAAAATGGATGTTATTGATTCCTCAATCCGCAGTTCACCTCTGTGGAGAGACTTTGAAATCCGTTCATTGACAACTCCAATCCGTAATGCAGATGATCCTGATTTTGCTGCTGCTGTTGATCTCATAGGCAATGGCCCATCTTCCAAGGTTTCGTTGAATATCATCGAATGTATCTCAACTACATCAGATGTTGTCGACTTTGTCTTTCCTTCCCATATATTGGCTAATGCAGCTCAATGCCTCACACGTTCCATCCTTGCCCCCACAAATGCTCAATGTGACATGTATAACTCCATATGCCTTCACCGCTTAAACACTCCCGAACACACATATACCACAGCAGACTCTATTAAAGAAACTGAAGACACCAATGTCCTATCACCACAACCAATGCTTGACTATGTCACCCGCCAAACTCCTCCTGGTTTGCCATGCCACTCCCTCTCCATCCGCCTAGGTGGTTTATATCACATGATGCGCAATTTTTCCATCGCGCATGGCTTGGTCAAGAACTGTAGAGTGGTTGTCACTCACTTAGGAAAAAAACCTTGTGACTGTCAATGCCCTCCGTGTCCATGCAGGTCTAAACTACATTGACAATGAAAACATCCTCCTTCCCCGCATCACATTCACCTCTTTGTTGCCCTCTACAGGCCACACTCTTCTCCGCAAGCAATTCCCTCTGTCACCTGCATATGCAACTACCTTCAATAGCTGTCAAGGTCTTACCCTTGATCATGTGGCCATAGATATTTCCACTCCTGTTTTCTCCCATGGTCAACTGTACACCGCTTTGTCACGTGTGTGTCATAGAGATGATGTCCGAGTTCGCTTTCCATCAGGCAAGGACTCTATGGAAAACATTGTCTATGATGAAATAATTCTATGATTCCCATGTCCATTACACCCTGGCCGGAGCGAGGCACAGGCTAGGCTTGTAGTATATATTATATCCTCCTCTGTTTAACCCAGTGGCCATGCTTATAGCTCCAAGCTGGCCATCCGGTCCATCAACAAATAATCGCAGTGGAGATTTAGAGTTAGCCGCTTGTTCAATTTCAGAAAAGATTGCTTCTTGTTCATCCGTGAAAGATGCACGACATATTTGACTCCGATGATGCAGCAAAGGGATGTTTGCTGACCATTGCCGTAACTCATGTTCAATTTCTGTTCCACGTAGACGTGGTTCAGGTAATCCAAAGTCCGACAATTGATGTCCATGTTCATCCAAGTTTTTTGATATTTCTGTCAGAGCAGCTGTCTGTGCTAAGTCAACATTACCACCTTGTTGGTGGAGGAAGTCTTGTGATAATTCATGTCCGAATGAGTGCCATGTGTTAATTGGTAGAGGGCAACAGTCATTGGTAAGGAAATGGACAAATAATTGGTGAATTTGCCGTGGAGTGTTTAGAGTTTGAATGGCCTCAGAGATGCATGAGTCTCCTTCTGATTGATCAGCAAATAAACTGTGATTTAGAGCTGATTCTTGAAATGTAGGCAGTAAGTGGCCCTGGATGGTACGCAAGTCATCAAATGATATAGCTGGGAGGTGTAATAAAAGGGAGCGGATATAGAAACGTTCTCCTTCAGATGGCCGGATGGGTTGTAGTCTTGTGATATGGGGCTTGTTTGGTTTACGAAGAATGACATGCATCATAGGTTGGCCGAGGACGTTGGGTTTTTCCATGTAGTACCGGGAGTTGTTTTGATTATCCCAGTTAAATTTTTGAAGACGAAAAAGGCGATAGTAGTCTGTGTAAGTGAGGTTGGCAAAACTTTGTTCAACATTGTTGTCGTCATGAAAAGACCCATAGGGATGTGAAAAATAATGTCAAGCTTGGACATGGAGCTGGAAGGTTGTGAGGATCGATCGTATTGATGATAACATGTTGAATCAGGGGTGTGTATGGGAAGAGCTGTAACAGCAGGTTCTTTGCTTGTTATGTGAAATCCCAAAATTCTCCATGCAGCTTCCCCTGCTGACAAATAACGCGCATCCCAAAACTCAGCAATTTCATCAAGTGATGAATCAGAGGAGTCTCTCAAATGTACCCATGTGCGATCAGGACCTACATCTGTTTAGAAAAAGCTTGAAAGAATACACTAGGAACTTACCTTTGTGAATGTATTTAAAAATATATTGAAATAAATGACCTGTACTTGCAGCTTCAAAGTTGATGTGGCATCAATATTTCCGGATTAATGGAAGGCAATGAGGAACCACCATCTCATCTCCAGGCATACGACGTCGATACAATACCCGGCCTTCATCATCAAAGGTTGTATTTTCCTGAAGTTGGCGTGGATAGTTGAACCTGCAAGTGCGAAGTCCATTATTTTCATGCTGACAGTAACGTGATGCAGGCCGGTTGCGAGGAGGATGATGGTGAAGCATATGAGTTCTAATGAGAGCAGCATCTTCATCATTAGAGGGAATTTCTGTGGAAATGACTTTGTTGATGTCATCAGGTGTGATACACTCGGATTGAAATTTGATGAGAATGTGACAATGGGGTAACCCGCATTTTTGAAACTCAATGCAGTATATCAAATATAATCGCCGACCTGCATTTGGAAACATCGATGATAATGTTGACAGAAAGTGACCCAATTTCCGCTTGAACACTCGACAAACTATTAAAGGTGCATCTTCAAATCCTTGCCCAGGACGCAACTGCTGGGATATTTCAGGCCATTGAGGATTGCATGTCATAGTGATAAAGAATGTAGGCGGTCCATATGTCGCAGCTAGGGCAAGAGCATCTGCAATCTGTTCGGAGGCCCATTTTCTTGAACCAAGAAAAGATGCAGGTAAGTAGATGTTATTAGTAGATTAAGCATTCCACAGCCTCTGTGAGACAGCTGTCACCTTCAGATACATCGGCAAACAACCCTGATAGGTGTGCAGCTTCTTGAAAGGTAGGTTGTATAACTCCATATATGAGTATATAATATATATTATAAGAGTATTAATAACAACATATAGGAATATAGGGTTCCTGTGGCTTAGTCATCTTTGAGCCTACCTACTTCTCTCCCCCCAACTCATGGCAATATTTTCATGGTACTAGAAATCTTGCCAAGTACCAGTTAGCATCAGTGAACCTATTACTCAGCCTTGGAAAGAAAGCAGATATGCTTGCTAAGCTATTGCATAATATGCAGAGAAAGTATATGTAAAGGGGTCAGATTCCCATAATTTCCCACATCCCAGTGCCCTTGACAAGCAAGGAGATGTTCCAGTGGAATGCAATAACAGTGACCGGATGTAGAAACGTTCGCCTTCAGAGGGACGAACTATCTGTAGTCTTGAAATATGTGGTTTGTTAGGTTTCCGAAGTATGACGTGCATCATAGGCTGGCCATGGACATTTGGTCGTTCAATTTAGAAACGGGGGTTGACTAGTTGATTCATGTTCAACTTTTGGAGGCGAAACAATTGGTAGTAGTCTGCATAGGAGATGTCTGCAAAATTGCGCTCAAGGTTGTCATTGTCTTCAAATGAACCTCTAGGGCGACAAAAGTAACGGTCAAGCTTGGAGAGTGTGCTTGTTGATTGATGGGTGCGCTCATATTGATGAAAAAGTGTTGAGTTAGGTGTGTGCACTGGAAGTGCAGTAACAGATGGATCCTTGGAGGTGATGTGAAATCCCAAAATTCTCCATGCAGCTTCACCTGCAGATAAATATATGGCATCCCAGAACTCTGCAATTTCATCGACGGAAGACATGGATGAATCTTTAAGTTGCACCCACGTACGATCAGGACCTGTAATTGGTGAGAGAAGTGAGGGATGAGTCATCAAGAGACCTACCTTTGTGAATGTACTTGAAGATGTATTGGAATAAATGACCTGTACTTGCGGCTTCAAAGTTGATGTGGCAGCGATATTTTCTGATCAACGGAAGGCAGTGTGGGATCACCATTTCATCCCCAGGGTGACGACGACGATAAGAAACACGGCCATCATCATCCAAAGTGGTCATCTGCTGTAGTTGGCGAGGATAGTTAAATCTACACATCCGTAAACCATTTTTTTCACGCTGACAGTAACGTGAACGTGGTTGGTTTTCAGGTGGGTGACTATGGAGCATATGGGTTTTGATTAAGCCTGAGTCTTCAATGTTAGAGGGAAGTTTGGCAGAAATTACAGCATCGATATCGTCAGGTGTTATACAATCAGCTTCATATTTGGTGAGAATGTGGCAATGAGGTAGGCCACGCTTTTGAAATTCAATGCAATAGATGGTGTACAACCGCCATCCTGCATTTGGAAACATGGTTGATAATGTTTTGAGGAAGTGAGTGAGTTTCCGTTTGAAGACACGGCACACTATAAGTGGGGCATCTTCAAAACCTTTCCCAGGACGTAGTTGTTGGGAAATTTCAGGCCATTGGGGATTGCATGTCATAGTGATGAAGAAAGTTGGGGGTCCGTATGTTGAAGCAAGGGCAAGAGCATCTGCAATCGGCTCACTTGCCCATTTTCTTGAACCAAGAAAGGACGCAGGTAAGTAGATATTATTAGAAGAAGGGTTTTGCTGTGCTGAGACCCTGTGTTGATTGCGGCGGATGTAGTTGAGTCTGCACTCAAGGTCACATGTGAACATGTCCACCAGATATTCATTGCACAGACGTCCAAAAATTTGAAAGCGGGGTTCTCGAAGAAGCATGGCACGATAGTTCCACATTTGTGTTGACACACTGTCACTGTCTGCATCAGATGCACAGACACCAAGTCCTTCATTGACACCCCATCCTAAAGTTCCATGCGGGAAAAGGAGGGGATATGCAAGAGGCTCCCAAAGATGGCTAACGGCTGGGATGGATTGATTTTTGCCATTGGTTTTAGCAATGGTGAGTGAGCGAGGATGGAGGTCAGTGTGAGTAGAGTTGAAAAAGCACATGATGGCCGCAATCTAATGCAGACGGTTAGAGATGGAGTAATGAAGAAGTTCCAATGTCCCACCTCATTTGTACCCAAAGAATCTTTGAGAACAATGGACGCCTTTGGATACATAGATGGTTGAACCAAAGACAGTTGGCGTAAACCGTGAACAAAAGAGGACCATGGAGCCCAGGAAATTCAGATGTCGACTCCAGAGAGGAAAATGAGAACACCAAGTTCAGAATTCGTGATAGAGAGGAGACACTGCTGTCATTCAGAAAAACATTGTATTCTTCAGGCAATGGAGGAAGATGCTTGACATCCATTCTTCGTTTACCTCCTTCACCACAACAGAATCCGGGTCGCTCCCCAGTTAAGATTTGGATGTGACAATGTGGACATTCATGAGGTTTCCCAACACGGTTTGCACCCCATTCAAAAGAAGGAGTGGGCACTCTAGCAATAAACCACGTGCATTGTGTCATAGTGAAAAGAATAGAATGAGAAGGAGAAGGAGTTCGAGATCAGAGGAGTCGCAGATTGGAATTACGCGGTGCAACAGTGTTCTTCCTTGATCGATGACTACAAGGTGCATCTACAATGCAATGTTGGTAAGAACATAGAGAATGGTGCACGACATACATGAGTGGGGCCTCTCCTCTGATACTCAGGATAGATTTCAATGTGCATAATAAGGAAGAGGTGTCAGTGAGATGCCAACGAAAGTATGGAGCTGTACCGGCGTATATTTAAAGCAATAGATGTTGCAGAGTCTAATGGTGGGATACAGGCAAACCGGCAAACCCGATGGATCGGAGATGTGTAAACCTCGGAAAAGAAAAGCCGTTGTACGTCCAACACGTGTGTAATCTTCGGAAAAAAACCTCCGTTTCGTAGAAAGAAGTCGATGGGATGTTCAGTACGAACAGACGGTAAAAAAGTGGACTGATAGTGTTCTGGATGTAACCCGATTAATCGGACTGATGCTACCAAACGATGTGTAATCCAAGGAAAATACCGTACAATGGAGGAAGTAAGCCGATTAATCAGAGAAAGCAGGAATGGTCGAGTAATCCTGCAAAGAAGCCGATTTATCGGTAGATGCCATAAATGCATGAGTAATCCCCCCCAAGAAAGACCTCGGCCAATGTGTAATACTCAAAAAAGAAAAGCTGTTGCATGTCCAACGCATGGGTAATCCTCGGAAAAATAACCTCTGTTTGGTACAAAGAAACCGATTGGATGCACAGTACGAACGGATGTGTAATCCCGATAAAAAAGTGGTTTGATAGAGTTCTGTAAGTAACCTGATTAATCGGACTGATACTACCAAACGATGTGTAATCCAAGGGGAATCACTCGCAGAGGCAGCGCCCGTCTTCGGCGGGGAAGCCCCCGGCGTCGCCGTGGGCATGCGGGTCATGCGAGAAGGTGCCGCCACTCAGGGGATAGATCGGGAAGCTCACCGACGGCCTGGAGGAGATGGTGTCAGCGCCTTTCCATGATGTGCTGAGTGGTATAAGCAAAGATCCATGTTGGAGACCTGAAAAGGGGCGGTGAGTGAGGAGGAAGAAGGAAAGTATATATAGATGGATGGAAGACAATGAGATGTGAGAGGAGACACGAATTGTACTTACAACACTGTTAATGTCTCAAAGTGGCAGTCCTCATGTAAGCCTACTGGATGGAGGGTCAGAGACGCGAGGTGTGGACGTCTCGGTGGGTGAGGAGGTGGGTGGACTGGGGTGCGAGAGGCGTCGTCCACCGCTGTGCTGTCCACTCATGCGTGGCGGTCGTTAGAACAGAACGGCGAGGATGCTCACGCTCGCTGTCCCTTTCCTTTCCCTCTCACTCCTCGCCTCATCCTCCGGCGGTCGCTTTCACCCCCGGCTTCTCACCCACGAACGTGTTGATCGTATGTGGTCTAAAGAGCAGCCCCGGCGGGCCGTTGGTCGTGAAGCAGTCGGGAAGGACGTCAAGAGGTGGTTAAGTAGTAGATTGGCATTTGCATGTCTGATGGGAGGGAAGAAGGGGGGCTAGGTCGGGAAAACGGCTACCTCTGAGATCAGGGGCATATGGTATATCGCGTCACAGAAGAAGCTTGGTTGGAACGTTGAGGAACTGTGATTTGAACAGTTGTGGCCATACTACACTGCGGTGGGCATCAGCGACGGGACGGAAAACTGAGAAGCAGGACCATGTACCTGTTTACTGTGAATCCCATGCCAAGAATCTCCCCTGAGCCTGTTTGAAGACTGGGGTTGGTAGCGTTGATGACGGCGAAGAACTACGTACCTCCATACACAGCCAGACGTGTTCTCTTGAAGTCAGAGGCTGGCTGCTTCGCCGACAGCAGTCGTGCTGCCGTTTGGAAAGCGCATCAAGCCGTCGGTTCCTCCCAGAACGCCTCCCGGACCATCTCAATAGCCCAGAAGAGGTGTTTCCCGCCAGTTTGCTCCGCGGTCGTCAAGCATTTTGATTAACTTTCGAGGTTCTGTGTTGGATCCATCCTGACAGAGCCAAGTCCATTCGTACTATCTCACACCATCTCGCCTGTTCCAACCGCATTGAAACTCTGTTTATTCGCAGCTTGGAACGACTTAGGACTTATGGCCTTAAAGTCTGTCACTGCCTCGCGGTATGGGATGATGTGCCTGGTGCAGCTGGAGTCGTATTCCTCAATGTGTGTTTGATTTTCTGCTTCTGTGCTGTCTTTGATGTGGACAGCATTTGCATTTTCAGCTTCTGCGACCGCTTGATTGTCATAGATGTTGACTGGGTAAGCACACTCGCTTCTGTCAACATTATCCTGTGACTCGATACACTCAATGTCATCGCTATTTCAGAAAACCAATCCTCGGTATGTTCTTCAGCATCCGAGTCAGACTCGTAGTTCGATAGCAGCACCAGGAGCTCGACGTCGTCATCAAGATCGGCGAAGAAAGCAGCCTCGTCTTCGTCATCTGATTCAATAGCAGCATTTGCAGAGCCACCCCTTTTTGTGAGTCATGTTTCTTGTCACCGGTCTCTTTAACAGGCTTGGGACATTTATTCTTGTAGTGTCCCTTGTTAGGAAACCAGACTGTACAGTACCCATTGACCCACTCACCCTTCTCTGTCCCTCTAGTCACTTACCACCCCTTCCCCTCCACGAGCTTCCACCATCCAGCGAGTCAAACGAATTCACCGAGGCGCGTACGCGCGCACCGAGTTGAGCCGAGTCGAGTTGAGCCAAGTCGAGGAGCCACGCGATCTCACGGGCTCACAACACCGCACACACATCGCGGATCAACCGGACGATCGAGTCCTATGTTTCTCCCCTTTTCCCCTTCTCCTGTCTCGACCTTGTCCCATTTCGTGATCACACTATGTTGCTCCACAAAATGTACATGTAGGTAGTTCCATTTTCCCGATCTACCCCACAGACACTCCACACCCATCTCCAACCCTCGGCCCTCCTCCTTCTGACCTTCCTCTCGCCCATGCCCCCTCAATTTCTCCATTAGTTACCTTGGATACGTTTGTATAAAAGACTGAACGATGCTCTCAATTAAAAATCACCAATTCTACTGGTCACTATTCCTGCGCTCGAGTTCTAAGCGCATCGAGTCCCCACCGAAATATTCCGGGCCACTCCAGACCCCGATTCCTTAAAGCTACATTTAGTAGCACATCCTATAGTTACCTAGTATTCTTCAGAGATTAAAAGTCTCACCACTCACCAATGACTCAACCCGTACCGACCACCATCACGCACCCGAAGCACGACATCCACAAGTTTCGGGACATCAAACCGAAGCTCGGACGCGACAACTGGGTGTCGTGGAAAAGGGAGCTGCTAGCCACAGCGAGAGACAGGGGCCTGTACGCTAACATCACAGACATCGACGCGCTCCCAAGCGACGCTAGCCCTAATGTCACCATCGTAGGGACGGTACCACACATCGGGACAACGTCACTCACCCAGCTCATAGACGAGTGGAACGATAGGAATAACGTTGCGTACAACCAGATCCTACTCTGCGTATCACCTGACCTCCAGACCGCGATCGATAACACGGACATTGCCTCGGAAGCATGGGCCATCCTAACGAAGAAGTTCGAGTCTAAAGACCCGAGTAAAATCAGCATCGTCAGGACCAAATACGAAAACTACCACATGGTCGAGGGACAGTCCGTCAACGAGTATCTCACGACCATGAAAGATTCCCGAAACCAGCTGGGAAAGATGGGTGAGATCATAGCCGACTCGACTCACGCAGCCACGATTCTCAGGAACATACCTGAGTCCTGGAGGCCAATCGCCCAGACCATCCGCATGATTACGCGCGACCCCGACGACATCGAGGAACGCCTCGAGGCCCACGAGGCGGACCTCAATGCCGTCGAGATTTCCAGCCAGGCCGCCACTGCGTTCATCGCAAGGGCGGCGCGACCCACACCTAGCAGGACCAGCCTGCCGAATGTCCCGCAGAGCCGTCAGTTTGCTGCAGCACAGAACGCGCCTCGAACCAACCAGAGACCGTTCTACCACTGCAACAACTGCGGTAAGGAGGGACACAGCGCTTCCAGGTGTTTTGCGCCAGGGGGTGGTTTAGCTGGGCAATCACCTTGGAAGCCTTTCCAAGGCCAATCCCCTTCCGCTCCCACCTCTAGAACTCATAATAACTCACCTTCCGTCCCCCCCCAGCGTCCCAATCCAGCGACAGACTCAAAGCTGAACGACTCAGCTCGTCTCGCGGGCCAGAGCAGGGACATCACCATGATGGCAAGGATCACAGAGGTACCGGAAGAGATGAGTCAGACAGTCGTCCTGTCAACAGTAACCACAGCGCTATCCACGATCGAGAACAAAGCACACACCTGGTTGATAGACTCGGCCGCATCCAGCCACCTTTGCGGAACGGCCGATCTATTCGACCATCTGTACACGGTCACCCCGATCTCAATCGAGACAGCCAGCGGGGAGGCTTTCACAGCCAATCAGAGAGGGACGATACACATTACCCTCTGCTCCGACACGTCATTTCACCTCCCCCATCTCCCAATAACACTCCTCGACGTCATCTACGTACCGAAGCTCAACGCAAACCTCCTGTCAGTCGGACGAATGACCACTGCCAACGTTGATGTTATATTTAGCAAACATCATTCCTCGCTCTCGGTAGATAACAAGGTCCTAGCCCACGGTCCAAAGATCAGCAATCTTTTTACCTACACCGCTCTCACCACTCCCAAAACTAAAGTCGAGACAGCGAAGTACTCGAGCGACTCAAACGACCCGCCCGAAATAAGGCTCTGGCACCACCGGCTAGCGCACACGAGTTATTCAACGATCGAGAAGATGATCAGGGGGAAGACGGCGAACAGGTTCATACCGTACATCAAAGCAGATCTCACGACGCAATGTGACAACTGCCCATTCGGGAAGCAGACCAGGGCCCCGTTCAGACGCCAGGAGGACCTCCCACCCGCCATCGGAGACATCATTGTCTCGGACCTCTGCAGCCCCTTCGAAGCATCGATCGGGGGCTACAAATACTTTGTCACCTGGATCGACTCGAAGACCAGGTACGCGAGCATCGATTTCCTAAAGAACAAGGAATGCTCGACCGTCACAGAGTCATTTCGACTCTACCTAGCGTGGATCACGAGGCAGAAGGGAGCCGATGTAAAGAGGGTCAGGACTGACAACGGGGGAGAATACACGGGGCGAGAGTTCAAAGACATATGCCGTAAGCTCGGAATAGTCCATGAAACAACCTCACCGTATACCCCAGAGCACAATGGGATCGCCGAGCGATACAACAGGACCCTTCAGGAGGGCGCACTCACCCTCCAGCACGACTCTGAACTGTCAGGCAAGTTCTGGGTATCAGCAACCCACACGGTAAACTTCGTCAGAAACCGAATACTGCACTCACGCATAGGGACATCTCCATACGAGGGGTTCTGGGGATCGAAGCCCAAACTCGACTGGCTGCGCACGTACGGGGCGAAGTGCTGGGCGCTGATACCTAAGGCAATCAGGCGAAAAGGGGGCTACAGGTCCGTGGAAGGCATCTTCGTCGGGTACTTCGACGACTCCAAGGCGTACAAGATATGGGTCCCGAGGACCCACTCGGTCCTGAAAGCGCACGATGCTATTTTCGATGAGTATAATCACATCGAGCGAGTCACGATCCATGCTACTGACGACGATGACCTCCCAGGACTATGGACCGACAAGATCCACATCTCGACGTCCCCCTCCCCCACTTCACCCGGGATCACCTGGGCTGAGGAGGGGTCACTCCCCTTCACACCAGAAGCGCCAACAAGCATTTCTGGAGTAGAAGGGAGAGGGGGCGACGCGGGACCAGGCCCGGCACAGGTAGAGGAGGCGGCAGGCGGCGAGAGAGCAGAAACAGAGGAAAAGAAGTCAGCAGCGGAGGAGGTGACAAGCGGCAGAGACGCGGGGGAGGCCACGCCGCCGAAAGATTTCGAGCAAGGGCCATGGCTCGACCCAGAGAACTCGTCGTACGGAAGAGGGAAGCGCCGTCAAGCTCTAATCGCGGAAGTCGCAGCACTAGCGCACGGGACGTCGACACTCGAAGAGACAGAGTCTGCATTTGTGACCCTAGCTGAAGATGAGCCTGACCAGTATCGAGACGCAATGAACTCACCTGACGCACAGAAATGGAAGGAAGCGTGCGAGCAGGAGTACGAGACCCTGAAGGGATATCACACCTGGGCCCTTGTCCAGAGACCACCGAACACGAACATCGTCGGATGCCGATGGACGTTCAGAGTCAAGAGGGACAACCTGGGACAAGTCAATAAGTATAAAGCCAGGCTAGTCGCTCAGGGATTCTCACAGGTGCCTGGAATCGACTACAACGAAACATACTCCCCCACGATCCGACTCACCTCCATCAGGCTCATTCTCGCGCTCGCGTGCCGATATGGACTAGAACTTCGACAGGTCGACGTTAAGGGGGCGTACTTGAACGGGAAGCTGGAGGATGAGGTATACATGAGGCAGCCAGAGGCATTTGTGGAGGAAGGAAGCGAAGGAAAGGTGTGTAAGCTGAACAAGGGGGTCTACGGACTAAAACAGTCAGGGGGCGTGTGGCACAACACCCTGAGAACCGAGATCGAGAAGATAGGATTCAGGGCGGGGGAGGCCGACACCACAGTATTCTTTTGATTCGGAGACGGCGGCTCAATCGAGATAGCCGGATGGTATGTCGACGACGGCCTCCTCGCGGCCGACTCCACTCAGTCCATGGACCGGATGGTGACGGATATAAAGGGGAGTTTCGATATCCAAGACCTTGGAGAGCCAGAACGTCTCCTCGGCATCAGAATAAGCAGGAACAGATCGTTGAGTACCATTCACATATCCCAACCCTCATTCATCTCTACTATCGCAAAAAGATTCGATATCTCCCCCGGCCGACCCATCACATCTCCCATGGACTCGACAATCGATCTCAGAACGGCCACCATCACCGACGAGACGCTCGACGTACCATACGCGTCTCTCATCGGCAGCCTAAACTACTGCGCCATCGCGACCAGCCCCGACATATCATACGCGACCAACAAATGCGCGCAGTTCATCTCCAGACCAACGCTCCAGCACTGGGAAGCCGCGAAGCGAGTCATACGATACCTGCTACACACGAAGGAGTACGGGATCCAGTACAGGGCGGAGGGCGACGGGGTCATGGGGTATGCTCACAACCTGGCAGGATTCACAGACGCGGACTTCGCAGGCGACGTCAACGACCACAAGTCCACGATGGGCTGGGTATTCACATTCAATGGCTCCCCGCTCTCGTGGGCGTCCAAGAAACAGCACTGCGTATCGAGATCTTCGATGGAATCCGAGCTTGTGGCCAGATCGTTCGCGTCGGTCGAGGGTATATGGCTGATACGCCTAGGGAAGGACTTTCATCATAATTTTACTCCCATCCCGCTCTTCACAGACAACCAGTCCTTCATCCTCTTCTCGAAGAACAACATCAGCAGCAACCGAACAAAGCATATCGACACACACTATCATTACACGCAATCAAATCGACACCGGGAACATTCAGCTGCAGTACATCCCCGGCTCAGATAACCCAGCGGACATCCTCACGAAGCCACTCTCACCGCGCAAGCACGTCTATCTCCTCGATCTTCTCGGAGTCTGTCGTGCTTGAGGGGGCGTGTTAGGAAACCAGACTGTACAGTACCCATTGACCCACTCACCCTTCTCTGTCCCTCTAGTCACTTACCACCCCTTCCCCTCCACACGAGCTTCCACCATCCAGCGAGTCAAACGAATTCACCGAGGCGTGTACGCGTGCACCGAGTTGAGCCGAGTCGAGGAGCCACGCGATCTCACGGGCTCACAACACCGCACACACATCGCGGATCAACCGGACGATCGAGTCCTATGTTTCTCCCCTTTTCCCCTTCTCCTGTCTCGACCCTGTCCCATTTCGTGATCACACTATGTTGCTCCACAAAATGTACATGTAGGTAGTTCCATTTTCCCGATCTACCCCACAGACACTCCACACCCATCTCCAACCCTCGGCCCTCCTCCTTCTGACCTTCCTCTCGCCCATGCCCCCTCAATTTCTCCATTAGTTACCTTGGATACGTTTGTATAAAAGACTGAACGATGCTCTCAATTAAAAATCACCAATTCTACTGGTCACTATTCCTGCGCTCGAGTTCTAAGCGCATCGAGTCCCCACCGAAATATTCCGGGCCACTCCAGACCCCGATTCCTTAAAGCTACATTTAGTAGCACATCCTATAGTTACCTAGTATTCTTCAGATCCCTTGTCACCGAAGTTCCAGCACGTCCCTTTCGGTTTTCGATCGATTTTCTTTCCCTTCCCATTAGGTGAGACAAACATTGCCTCATCCTTGTCTTCGCCTTTCCCACTACCGTGCCCTGAGCATCTAGACTGCTGAGCTACGTGACGCTCATACGCTTCAGATACTAACGTAATGAGTTCGTCGGGGTCGATAGTTTTTGTCGAGCTATATAGCTTGGCACCGGCTAGAAGGTTCAATGCAAAGGCTGAAAGATGTGGGGGGAGGGATTTTATGATCGTCGATCAGTAATCCTTTTCTTCAATGTCTACACCGAAGGTAGCTAACTCTTCTTTCTTGACTTGCAGTCCGTCGAGGAATTCACGGACGTTCGATTTGTCAGGGCACTTAGACTCCATGAAATGGGTACGCAAATCCGCTTGTGCAAATGCTCCTTTCATTGAGAATTCTTTTACGATCAGTGCCCATCGTTCTGTCAGGGAGGATTTGCCGTGTATGCGGATCAGGGTGGAGTCAGGTATTCGGTGAGTCAGAAGCGCTTTCACAGTACGGTCCTCCTTGACCCATTAGCAAGGGCATCCTCTTTATCAGTTGTAGGCGGTACACTGACAGTCGGCTGAGGGGTCGTGCCATCAAAATACCCCCACAAGCCTTTGGCTTTGACGGCGTCTTGGAAACGCATCGAGAACGCGGTCCAGTTGAGACCGTTGGCCATGAGCTTGGGTACCAAGGAAGGGAGGAGGTCGGTGGTGGTAAGAGTTGTGGTAGACATGATCAGGAGGGAGCTGGAAGGTCCATTGTATCAGGTGCGGGGCCCAATAGCCTGTAAGAATTATTATATCTATACAAGAAATACTCAGTGTTCACTTCGCATTGCAAATGACTATTGTTATTACCTATACGAGAAATACTACAATGCATAGATAAGTAAAGAAATAACTCAAGACTTGGGATATCTCTTACCTCAGTGTTCACTTCGCGTTGCAAATGACTGAGGGAAGAAGATGTACTTATAGGTCGAAGGTGCTCACAAAATATAGTAGTAAAGTTGGTGGTAGAATCGATGCTCTATCACAGTTCAGATCGCTGACTTAAATACATAAACACTATTCTAATTATAGTTGAATCCTTTTGTCTTTGCAAAGTACAAAGCGCACTTTGTACTTTGCTGCGCTCCTTGTTCTTCTATGTCCTTTGTCCTTGCACGCGTCATCAGGTTGCGTAAGTGTGCCGAAGTGCTGCTATCCAACAGTACTAGCTAGCTGCTTTATACTCTAGGGAACAATGGGGGGAATAGAACAATGACTGCTGCACAGTGGACTATCTATTTATGACAGACAATGGAATTTATAAAGAACAATGAAACCTTGAGTTGTTTGTCACATGGTGTGACATGGGTGACACGGTTTGTTTGCGTCACCCCTCGCGTTGCCATTCCCACATTTAAGCCAGCGACTTGCATCACTGGAGATCATCAAATCTGTTGAGTGAAACGGCACTTCCGGCGTGCTGACATAAGATGATGACGCGTACGAGGCACAAGGAGTCAAAGGTATGGGATAGAAAAAGGAGCGCAGCAAAGTACAATGAGCTCCTTGTACTTTGCTGGACAAAAGGACATGTTATAATTAGAGTAGGATTTTTTGTATTTAAGACGGCACCTCGCATTACTATAGATCATCCAAACGACAGACTTCCTCACATCTTATTTGTAAGCATCTTCGACCTATAGGTTATGGGCCCCGGCCGTAACTAAATATCTAATCAAAAACAATCTTTCCATATCAGCAATAATCAACCTACAATGTCCCTTGCCAACACCAATAGTATCTACAAGATCGATCCCCTGAATGGGGACAACTACGCCACATGGCGCCGCCGCCTCGAATGGATTCTCGATGACCAAGACCTTTGGGAAATCACAGTTGGCACCGATGTCAAACCTACAGCGGCAGACCCAGACAACGTAACATCGGCAGAAGGACAGGCGATCGCCGATTGGAAGAAAAAAGACAAGAAGGCAAGAAAAGAGATCTGTTTACGTATATCCGATGAACACCTCGTTTATGTTGATCAATTCATGGGGAGTCACGCTATCTGGGTTAGATTACAGGAAATATTCAAGTCCAAAGGTGCGGTCGGAATCGTTAACCTCCGCTGCAACTTCTTCCATATCGAGGGAGCCAACATGGAAGAACATATTCGAAAACTCCGGGGACTCAGCCAGGAACTGTGTGCCCACGGCCAATTAATCACAGATGACGATTTCTCTAATACATTACTCACCTCACTCCCGGACTCTTGGTCTTCATTCATTACCGCGGTTAACGCCGGCGGCACTACAATTTCGTCGGACATCCTGATAGCCAGAATCCTGGACAAAGATCGGGCACGGCAAGAAGGGTCGGCCCGGCAAACAGCACTCAGAAGTCAGTCACGCAATGAATCTGGCGCCATGAAAGGGAAGTGCCACAATTGTGGCAAGAAGGGTCACTACATAAAGGATTGTTGGGCAAAGGGAGGCGGGAAAGAAGGACAAGCACCAACATGGTATAAGTCAAAAGATAGTGACACTGCCCAACAAATGGAAGAAAATGATTTTGCATTCACCGCTGATGACGCAGTTCTTATCTCCATCTCAACGTCAGATTGGTTTGGTGACTCGGCCGCAACCACGCATATAGCCCGAGACCGCCATTGTTTTTCAACATACACTGAAGAAAATTCTACTATTAATGGAATCACACATGGAGCCTCACTGAAGACATGTGGACGCGGGACGGTACCTGTCCAATTCAAAGTCGGCACAGCCACTTTCGACATCAAACTCACTGATGTGAAACATGCCCCTGAAGCACCCAATAACCTAATCAGTGTAGGACATCTCACGGATCTTGGACACATGGCCACGTTTACATCATCCGTCGCTGAATTCAAAGCTAAGTCAGGGCTTCTATTTGGCATGGGACAGAAGATAGGAAGAATGTATCGGATGAGATGTAAGGGAATGGCAGGAAGTGAGCCAAGAGACTTTGCAGCAATGGCGAAGGCACGCACCCTGGATAAGTGGCACCGAATACTCGGACACGTCAACCCGTGGACCATCAAGACTATTCAAAGTAACAACCTGGTTGACGGGTTACTTATCGACGGTTCCCAGGCACCTACCCAGTGCACTGCCTGCATTAAGGGGAAACACCATGTGGAGCCTTTCCCGAAGCATGCCGAGGAGACCGCCAAGGCACCAGGCGATTTGATCGTATCTGATGTATGGGGACCGGCCCAAGTCCAGGGTCCAGCCCGAGAGCGCTATTTCTATTCATTTACAGATGCCAAAACCAGGTACTCCGTGGTTTATTTCGGGAATACCAAAGATGAAGCTCTGAAGAACTTCGAAGGGTTCAAAAGTTTGCTGGAAATGCAAACCAGTAACAAAATCAAAGTTTTTCGTTCTGATAACAGCGGAGAATACGTTAACAAACCCTTCAAAGATTTTTGTCACCAGCATGGCGTCATTATGGAAACAACTGCCCCCTATTCACTGGCACAGAACGGTATTGCCGAACAACTCAATAAAACTTTACTCGAGCATGCCCGTGCCATGCTATTTTCCAAGGATCTGCCTAAAATCCTGTGGCCGGAGGCAGTAGCATATGCTTGCTACATTAAGAACAGATCCCCAACCCGCACTCTTGGATCTGCGATTACACCTTATCAAGCCTTTTTTGGAAGGAAACCTGATATATTGCAACTGGAAGAATTCAGAACATGTTGCTGGGTTATGGTACCGGATCAGCGCCGTGCCAAGCTGGATCCGAAAGCGGAACATCACCTGTTCATCGGAGTTTCTGAACACACAAAGGCCTGGAAGTACTACAATAAACTCTCAAGGCATGTCCAAATCTCCAGAAACATTACATTTGATGCAAGTGACACTAAACTGTATACTATACCTGATGGAGACAACGGTGGGATGGCTGCGCCCGAGGGGGAGATAGAATTGCGTGAGCAACAGCCCGAGGAAACTGGAGCGGAGGTAGAAGTGAATGGGAGAGCGGAAGTGGAAGCGAATGACGTTACCCCTCACACATCTGTGATAACTATGTCAACACCCGAGGAACAAGTGCCCGAGATCCGACGCAGCAGCCGAGTGACCAATAGGCCAGACTATCAGAAGCTCAACGATCCGGATCGAGCATTAGTCACCACGAGCATCATTACCGAACCAAATAATTACGCTGAAGCAATCAGTCGATCGGACGCCCCCATTTGGGAAAAGGCAATGGAGACAGAAATAAAACAGCACCAGGAAATTGGGACATGGGAACTAGTGGAACTACCGCCGGATCGCAATATTATTGGGTGTCGATGGGTATACGTATTATGGTGATGTTAGAAGTGCTTTAGGGGCATGCGCATTAACTCGAGCGCAGAGGCAGACTCGACTCGACTCGTGGTGCACATTGACTCGAGCGCAGGGGACTATGGCTTGTGACTCGAAGCTGGATGGATAAGATTCGTGTTGTTTCTACAGTACATGAACATTCGACTTATACGCCGTACCTAGGAGTCTCGGTACGGGCTAAATAGATCTGGGATTACCCTGCGGCTGATACATATGTAGCCGGCTCCCCTCGGCTCGGATAATGTGACACTCGGATCTCGTTGTACTCGGGGACTCGGCTCGGTGACTCGGTGTACGATCCGTTGGATCGCCTCGATTTGTATTCGACGGATGGACCGTCGACTCGCATGTGCACATGAATGTGCACCTCGGTCTCGGTAAGTTAGCTGATAGTTACAACAATACGCAGTGAAAACAAAAACAGATGGAGAATTCGAGAAAGGAAAGGCACGGGTAGTCGCACAAGGGTTCACTCAGAGGCCGGGAATGGACTACTACGACATAACCTCACCCGTTGTCAAGTTCGACTCCTTAAGACTTCTATTGGCTATCGCAAACTCTAAGGATTGGGAGATTGAAATGATGGACGTAAAGGGAGCTTATTTCAACTCAAAACTGGAAGAAGAAATTTACATGAAACAGCCAGAGGGTTTCAACGATGGATCAGGACGAGTATTAAAATTGCACCGTGTGATCTACGGACTCAAACAAGCGGGACGTGCTTGGCACCAGCGGCTCCGCAATGAACTACTCAATCTCGATTACACCCAAAGCTCGGCAGACGAATGTATTTACATCAGGAGATCCGGATCCGACATCGAGGCCATAGCTGTATACGTTGATGACTTAGGCCTGGTCGCAAACACAGTCAGCGGGATGACTAGGATGAAAGAGGAGCTTAATGAGAAATTTGTGATGACGGACTTGGGGGAAATGAGCAGAATTTTAGGGATAAGGGTGGAAAGGAATAGGGCGGAAGGAACTCTGAAAATCTCTCAAGGAGCATACATCGATGTTATGCTCGCTCGATTCCACATGCAAGAAGCTTACCCGGTCGCGACCCCGTTCAGCATCTCCACCAGACTCGACATACCAGAATCGGGAGAAGTGTCCAGTATCAACATACCTTATGCCCAAGCTGTTGGCTCGCTCATGTACGTGGCACTCAGAACAAGACCTGACATAGCCTTCGCCGTCCAACATCTTAGCCAGTTCACGAACTCCTATGGACCGGAACATTGGACCGCCATCAAGCATGTCCTCCGTTACCTTAAAGGCACACAAGATGGCGGTATTATGTTCAGAAAAGAGGCGGGAGACAACCTTGAAATATTCACTGATGCAGACTATGTGAACTGATCTGACGCTAAATCCATCGGCGGATACATTGCGATTCTTGGAGGAGGAGCAGTCGCCTGGAGTTCAAAAACCCAACACACCGTCTCGTTATCTACAACAGAGGCTGAGTATATTGCTATCACCAAAGGAACTAAAGAACTTATCTGGCTTCAAAGAGCGCTCCAGGAACTAGGTCTTGACCAAGCCCAACCGACTTCTATCAGATCCGATAACTTAGGCGCGATCACACTTTCCCATGACGTGACCTACCATGCCAGGACCAAACATATCAATGTAGCCTACCATTTCATCCACGAGAAGGTGGCCTCTAACGAGGCTTCACTCACCTATGTTGGGTCGAAGGAAAACCCCGCGGATCTAATGACGAAGGGGCTTGAAGGACATCAGCACAAATACTTACGCAATAAATTGGGATTCACCGAGGATAGGGGGAGTATTGGATTTGCCGAAGTGAGGGGGAGTGTTGAGGGAAATGGCACTTCCGGCATGCTGACATAAGATGATGATGCGTACGAGGCACAAGGAGTCAAAGGTATGGGATAGAAAAAGGAGCGCAGCAAAGTACAATGAGCTCCTTGTACTTTGCTGGACAAAAGGACATGTTATAATTAGAGTAGGATTTTTTGTATTTAAGACGGCACCTCGCATTACTATAGATCATCCAAACGACAGACTTCCTCACATCTTATTTGTAAGCATCTTCGACCTATACTTTCTGCGTCGCCAGCAAGACTCAATTAGGAAATCTGGTACCATAAAATCATTTAGAAGACCTTTGTCTGTATTCCTATGGTTTTAGTTTGTGGATTATTCTACCCTCAGTCTTGAAATATAACAAACAAGTTTTTTTTTGCTCCATTATCTTCAAATACATGTTTTAGATGCAGGGGACGAAAGTAATTTTTTTGACCTCGAAAGGCAACTCCCAAGAGCTAGCGGAGTCTGAAAAGTAGTTCATCTTGAGCCTCTGGAGCTCTTTAGAACAGTAACAGAGCCTTGTTATCAGCTGTGAAGCTTTAGTATGGGTCACAGGAAGGCCAGGGATTTATTAAGGCTAAAAAAACTTGGTAAAAATGCGAAAACCTTTTGACTGATTCTCCCCCTCATTCAATGTGTCTTGAGCCTAATTCTCATTGTTTATTCCTCCCAAACTCCAGAACACTGCTTTAGTGGTAGAAGAAGCCTTGCTGAAGCCACAAGAGCCGGAAGTTCAGCACAGTGAAGGTTTTGTTTCAAGCAACTTGAGTTTTGGCACCCCTTCTGCACAGCAGCCGCAGCTCATCCTTCTCTGCCTCAATTGAGTCTTTGCCAAATTGACGTCCGTACAGATGCGAAGGTGCTTTCCCCTCCTTATTTTTCTATGGAAAGGCTAGCTTACTGTGAGGATATGATACAGGTTTCCTAATCGTTCTGCGAGATTCATGAATGCTTACCGGAAAGGGTTGAATGGCACGCAGGCAAGTTGGGCGAATCGGAAGTATCATGGACATCGAGTTCTTCCTGATTCAATATTGGAGGAGCCCTAATGCTTTCTATAGTTAACTGAGTATATATTATTAGATGCCACGGTAGGTTTGGGGACTTCGAAGTTACTTGTCTACGGGCAACGACAACCGAGCTAGATTTTTGCCACCTTAACCCTAACCCTGATATTAGTCATGCACGCTTAGAGGTTGCGGAGTCTAGCTGTCCTCTACCTTACATGGAGTCAATAGGTAATGCAAACTGTAAGGCGCGCGTCAATTTGACTCCATGTAAATGCCAGAACTTGAAAATGTGATATATCAACAACTAGCCCTTAACAGCCCGAGCCGAGCCGGGCCCAGGCCTCCAAAAGCCCAAGGAGGAGGGCTCAGCTTCGTTTTCAGAAACCCTGAGCCCGGGCTTTCGGCACCAATGTGGATGGTCATTTTGCAAAGTCCAAAAAAGTCAACTGTAGTTACAAAAAAGTTTTGAATGAGTTGAAAACTTTCTCAACTGTTTTTTCATCCCTCCACCTATCCTCACACTCTAAATCCCAACGCCTCGCATGGTCATCCCCAGTGAAAAGTGACGTGGGGCGAGTGCGGGTTGCCAGAGGCTTGGAGCCAGGGTGCGTTCAGTCGTGCTTTGTGACTTGCCTTTTTTGCTGCGTTTTACCAATGTCTCCCAGATCTGGGACATCGTGAAGAAGCCCACCGCACGGTGTTCAAGGGGCACAAGCAGGCGACTTTTCGCGCTACGGGTGCTTATCATCTCTGGGTCGGTGGATAAGGTACGTGGGCCCGCGGCCATGTTACTGTACTGCTGTGGTGACGGCTGCTGCGGAATGCTGACGCGCGCACACAGACGGCGCGCATATGGGCTATGGAGATCGGGGGGCATAGGACGCTGTCGATTACAGAGCTGGGGGACGTGAGTGGCTGTTTCTGCTTTTCGCGTGGCGGGGCGCTGATTCTCCGTTTTGCTGCATTTCTGCGTGTGTGCCGGTCCTCCGCCGCCGCCCCGTAGGCGCAGGCTGAGGCGGGTGTGACCTCCGTCAGGATCTCCCTGTACAGGCGGCTTGTCTCAGCAGGCTCGCTCAACACCATCGTGCGCCTGTGGGACGTGCAGTCGGGGCAGCTCATTTCACTGCCTCATGGGGACAAGGACAGCGTGCACAGCGTCGCGTTCACGTCCGACGGCAACGACGACTGCCCACACCCGTAGGCCCGGGCCTGAGCCCGAGCCCCTCCAGGCCGAGCCCAAGCCCGGGCTTTTGAGCCCAGCCCGGGCCCGCAGAACACTACATATCCTGTCCGAGCATCGGACTTGGCCGAACTACGCGACGCTCGTCTTCCTACACCAACTAGCAGTAGATGGCGTTGGAATACACTCTTATTGTACCCCAGATTGACCTGGTGCTCTACGAATGTGTTTGAGAGAGGAAATGGCGCGTATGACTTGGGTCATCGTTTGCGACAGCGTGGATGAAAAATTGAGTACGTTACTGACTCATGGCATGCATAGACACCTTGGAAACTATTTTTTCCCAGCTGAATTATGATTATGTCTCGCGTCTCACAAGTAGCCAGGTCGTAATCTGGTATGAGAAATGTCAATATTATGCATTCACGCTATTGAACTTCTAGCAGTTACGCGTGAAATCGGCTGTGTATCCTTGAGGGTATAACAAATGTTCAGGTTCAGCACAGCGCACCAATCTCCTCGCGTCAATGCCACCGCATCGGATAGGATTGCTGGAGGTATGGTGTAGCCTGGTCACAACCCAGCCCAAACCCAGCCCCTGATTAGCTCCACACTAGTTACTCTGACCCCGGCCTACCGGTGAATGGCCCTCCTCCTTCCTGAGTTACCGAGAGGACATAAGTATGCAACAATTCATCTCGCTCCTCCCAGTCAATGTTACAGTAATATCAAAAGTTCGACGGTGGTGTACTATACATCACTAGTGAATGAGGGACTCAGAAGATAGTGGGTATTAGTGCGCCGTTGCGCATGCAAATGTGTCCAAGACTCCGCAACAATGGAATAAATAGATTTGCCTAGCGACAGCGATGATGAGAGTATTTTGTTATTCACGGTATACTAGCAATGAGCTCATAGACTGGGATGGTTCTGTCTGTCCATGACCCATCGTACGCTGACCATTTGATATTTCAGGGTGTGGCGCTACTAAATCAACGGTGTGTCCTCTGAGGGGGTTCCCACCGTTTTATATGAAGGTAGCTGATCCTCGCTCGTGACGGACTGATGGACGGAATGGCCGTCGGAGACCTGGCCTGGCTCGGATCGAGCTGGCATCGCTGGAGGTGGTGTAACAGGGACCGGCAACGCATGACTCGCCATGTCTTGCTTATGGTTCAGATCCACTGCACCTCGTCCGGCACCCGTTTCTGCCTCAGATGGACGGAATGGCGTGGTGTCCGTGGGAGGTCGTGTGTGGAAGATACGACCCAAAGCATGCCAGCTCCGGCTGCCTGCATGTGTCTCGGTCTGCGTAAAAAATAGAGCCGCATTGCGACGGCTTCTGAGGAGCATAATGATGAGAAAAACTAAGAAAAACATGATTCCGCCGAGGACTGCGCCGATTAATGTGGCAGAAGGGCCATGTGTAGCCTTGGGTGCCGAAGCAACCGTGGAGGGAGTGTGTGTGACGGCTATGATCAGAGTCGTGGTTGCTGAGGGTAGCAAAGACACTGTAGCAGAGAGCCGCACATCAACTGTGGACGTGATGGAAATAACAACTGGGCCCACGCCCAGGCCCTGGAGTGATTGAGACTGACTAGACATGAGTGTCTGGAGTTGAGTCGTGGATATCTGGCCGGGGAGTATTACCGTATCCAAGTTGGGGAGATGTTACTAGGCCTTGGAGTGACTCTATCTTGCTCCTGTTGAGCATTACCTGCATATGAGTACGAGCATCGAACGGAAAACATGGCTTACCAAGTGGAGTTGTTGAATGAACCTATTACTAGATATTGCAGAGGTTAATAATGAACGCGGATTATATCTGTTACGAGCGTTAACGAGTGGATGTGCAGGTCTAGCCTTGTTGGAGAGCAGGGAAGTGTAAATGACACCCTTGTAGCCCAGCAGCATTTTATCACAGGTGCGACCTCGATTGCGATCATCATAGATCACGCGATCTCTGTTGCCGCCTTGGCATCGTCTATCGCCACCTCCACCTTACTGAGGATAGCCTCTAAGCTTCGCTCGACATGCTGCTTCACCGCTGCCCCCACTACCTTCGCCACTTCCTCCAGCATGAGTATCACTACCGCCCTGGCGCCTTCCTGTAAGGTCTTTCCACTTGCGTTGTGTGCTAGGGATAGCAGGGCGTAACTGAGCTGCTCTGTCGATAGGGGGGTCGTCCTTTGCGAGGTACCCGTGTCTATCGAGGTATTGCCTCGCTTGTTCTCTGGTTCGCACTGACACACTCGGCTCAGCTAGTAATTCAATTCTGGTCTTACTGCTGGGCTGCTGTGTGTTGCGCAGCCCTGTGACGTGGCCGGCACTTGGGGTTCGACGTTCAGTGGCATCGATTTTTGGGTCGCTTCTTTTTGCAGAAGCTGTGTGTAGTCGCTGACTGTTGCCAGCGATACACCGATTGGGTGTGTATATAGTGTGTTTGGCAGGGAAAAGAGATTTTGGCGTTTTGGGTGTTGTGGTAGGCGTGAGAAAGTTTTATATAGAGTCTTATCACACACTAGTGAGACTGAGCCAGTGACTACTAGTACAGCTTCCAATACACGGTACCCAGCAAAGCACGAAAAACGTTAATATTACTGTCAGTTTTGCCTATATATACTGACAGCCCATGGCCCAGGGGGTCCAGGGATGTGAGGTATTACATAACTCCGTATGACAACTTCTCGTAGACATCGGGAGGGCGACCGAGGCCATTGCATCCTGATGCAATAACTTGAAAATCCCCGGCGCCCGCAGCCGAAAGAGCCGAGGGGTAATATATTTCTTTGCGGTAAATTTTCCGTGGAGACAACAGCTGCTGTTCTGGATGTGCAAGGACTCAGGATGGTGCTGTCTGTCACAACTCTGAGGGTTACTCTCAGCCTTAGACATGGATGCACGTTGAGAGCAGCTTGGCCTGGGATGGATCCCCAAGGGTTGGAATCATGCTTTTGCCACAGATGTCTATTTCCCTCCTACCATACATTGATTTTCCCTCAGCCCGGGCACATGCACTCTGCTTGCAATGTGGGCTTGGTTATGCTCACTGCACGAGCCGTTCCACACTGCTCTTCGTCTGTCACATCACCAGCCTCCCACGAGGCCCCCGTTCAAATGCTATTTACGCTGTTGGATGCCTTCTGCTCTGAAACCCTTCGCTCAGGACTTTTTTCTTCTTCGTCTACTCCGTGAGCCCTCGGTGGCACTCTGGGCCGCAGCGGGGGGCATATACTTCATACCGCCATCCGTCAAATTTTGTCACCGGAGAACCTCCCGTGCTTTGCTTCTAACACAGTCGACCTCTTTAGGAGGAGGTGGGGCGCGGATTTCCGCCCCTTCTGTTACTTCCGTAACAGCACGTGCACGTACAGGTGCCCGGGTGTAAGAAGCGATAATCAAACTTTCCGAGCGCGTTCAGTGACAGAACCTTGCGAGGCGGAGAGGATGTAGCAAGCTGGGGGCTACCCGTCGTCGTGGCGAGCGTGAGAAAGGCGGCTGCGGCTCTCTGCTAGCCGTTCTTGCTCTCGCTGTTCAGAACTTCTGCTTCTCGGATTGTAATATCGCTTAATTCGGTGGTACTATTGAGCAAGAAACTCGTTCAATTAAACATTGGAAATGACTAAGGCCTGAATGTAAGACAGTTAGTGATGGTGGAGGCCAATCTTCTGCGTCAGTGCTTGCCGACGTCTACTTTGGAGTTTTCCTGAAATGGGATATATGGCCGCTCCCAACTGATCCCACCCGTGAACGTTCGCCATCACCGGCACACGAAAAGCCCGATAAGAAAATATAACAAAGTAGAGCTATTCAAATCGGGTGCTTTACTGTAAGCTTTAGACTCAACCAGGAGACAGGTTCTTACGAAATCATTCTTCCAGCCGTCCGTCCCCTTTCTTGCGCTTGCATGTGGTTGCCACTGTCGTCAAGCGTTTGTGCCGTGAAACAGTCACGTGATCGAGTTTGACACCGTCAGGGTTTGAGTAGATCATGGGACCGTGCCCCGGAGGCCCCAGGAACGAGCCAGGGCATTGGGTCAAAAATACAAAGCTCTCGATGTATCGATTGTATAATTAGAGCGATTGATCTAATTTGTGAAACTGAGAGTGTTATTTTTGTCACGGCCAATTTGGCGGCACTTCCATATATGGATGCAATTCCCATATATAGATGCTAAAATGTCATAACAGGTATTTCTACAGCTTTTGCAACAAAATATTTCAAAAATACACCCTATTCCAGGCAAAAAGGGGTTCACAAACAAAAAAAATCGTTGGGCCAATTTGGCAGTTGCACATAGGTAGCAGTCAGTGTGTAAGTGAGCGGCACCATGACTAGAAGCCTAGAACCGCGCAAGGGGCGCATCAAACTTCTAAATAGAGGCGATATGGGCGCTACCCAGGTGGTGTAGATTGAACTAATCGATGATGATCGCAATAAGTAGAGGTCGTACCTGTGATAAAATGCCGCCGGGCTACCAGTGTGTTTACACTTCCCTGCTCTCCAACAACTTGGGCCAGGCCTGAATCTCCACTCGGTAAGTACAGAAATTTAGTCATGTTTTCCTTTCGATCCTCATAATGTAATGCTCAACAGAAGCAAGATATAGTCCACTCCCAGACCTAGTACTATAAGTCTCCCCAACTTGGTAATACTCACCGGCCAGATATCCATGAAACTCCAAAGACTCTTGTCTCGACAGCATCAGGGAATGGACAACCCGGAGCCCGCTTCGCTGCTGACAACTTCGCAGACGCTGCCCAATTCGCAGACGCTACCCAATTCGCAGACGCTATCCAATTCCCAGATGCTGCCTAATTCGCAGACGCTGCCCCTCTCTACTTCTGGTACAATGTCGTTGCTACCCTCAGCAACCACGACGGTGTCCCAGCTCTCTACTACATCAATAGTATCACAACCAGCGTCGTCCCTACCCTCAGCAACCACGACGGTGTCGCAGCTCTCTACTTCATCAATAGTATCACAACCAGGGTCGTTGGTACCATCAACAACCACGATTCCGATAGCCTCGCCAGCCGTCACACACACCCCCTCCACGGTTCCTTCGGCACCCCAGGCTACACATGGCCCTTCTGCCACATTAATCGGCGCAGTCCTCGGCGGAATCATCTTTTCTTAGTTTGTCTCATCCTTACGCTCCTCTTCAGAAGCCGTCGCAATGCGACTCTACTTTCTCTACTTTCTACGCAGACCGAGACACACAGAGGCAGCCGGAGACGAGATGGTTTGGGTCGTATCCACACACAATCTCTCACGGTGACGGAGACCACGCCCTTCCGTCGATCTGATGCAGAAACGGGTGCCGGACGAGGTGAAACGGACCTGGACCATAGGGAAGACATGGCGAGTCATCCCTTGCAGGTCCCTGTTACACAACCTTCAGCGGCGCCCGATCAACCCCCAGGCCATGTCTCCGACGACCATCCCGCCCCTCAGTCCGTCATGAGCGAGGATCAGCCACCTTCATACCACGAGATCACACCGTTGGTTTAGTAGCACTGTAGCACCACCTCCTGCAGTACTCAGGGGTCAGCGTATGATGGGGCAGCCTGGGACAGCAGACAGAACCTCAGTCTTCCCAGTCTGTGAGTTCATGGCTATAATACGGTAAATAACAAAATACCTCATCGCTGTCGCTGGGCAAATGCGGTTATTTCGTTGTTGCGGAGTCTTCGACACGTTTGTACGCGTAACGGCGCACTAATGCCCACTAGCTTCTGATTTCCTCATTCACTAATAATGTACAGCACACCACCAGTCGAACCTTTGATATTACTGTAACATATTTTCGACTCAGAGAACTGTTCCCTATGTAGCAGCACTAGTCATTCGGCGCCATCATACGTTGGCGTTTACAGTTCTGCCATTATCAGCACGGTTAGAGACAGATGACATTTACTTTGAACACAAGCACCTAGACATGTGAGGAGCGAGGTGAATTTGTTCCATACTTACGTCCTGTCAGCAACTCAGGAAGGGGGAACATTCACTGGTAGGTCGGGAGTAACCTGTGTAGAGGTAACCAGGGGCTGCACGGGATTGGGCTGGGACGTTGTGGACGTCCAGGCTACACCATAAGTAGTATCTGATGCCGCGGCATTGATGCGGCGGCTGCCAGACTCCAGGGGATTGGTGCGTTTTGCTAGGTAAACCCGAACATTTGGTATACCCTCAAGGATATCTTCATAGACACCACACAACCGATTTCACGTGTAACTGCCATCTAAGTTCAATAGTGTGAATGCACAATACTGACATTTCTCACACCGTCAGATTATGACCTGACTGCTTGTGGGACTGTGGCCTGGGCACGCGACGCTACTAACCGGATTAATTCAGCTGGGTAAAAATAGTCTCCAAGGTGTCTATGCATGCCATGAATCAGTCACAACGTCGTCAATGTTTCATCCACGCTGTCGCAGACCATGACCCAAGTCATACGTGCCATTTCCTATCTCAAACACATTCATAGAACACCAGGTCCATTTGGGGTAATCTAAGGGTATATTCCAACGCTATCTACTGCTTGTTGGCTTCTAGCTCCGAGTTCGTGCTTACGGCTACCGTATCTGCTCATGTCCATCACGGTACCAAGCAACGCACAAAAACGTTAATATTACTATCAGTTTTGCCTATATATACTGAAAGCCCATGGCCCAGGGGGTCAGGGATGTGAAGTACATAACTCCGGATGACAATCTGCCAGTAGACATCGGGAGGGAGACCGCTCGGAGCCTATCAGCGGGCAGACGTATAACTTGAGACTTTCTGAGTAGGCATGTACCTGTATTTAATATTATAAAATACTTATGATACTCACGGGCAGCCAGAAAATTCTTGAATATCCCCGGTGCCCGCAGCCGAAAGAAGCGAAGAGCAATGTATTTCTTTGCGCTAAGTTTTCCGTGGAGATAATAGCTGTTGTTCCGGATGTGCAAGGACTTCGGATGGCGCTATCACGACCATGTGTTACTCTCAACCTTACACATGGATGCACGTTGAAAGCAGCTTGACCTGGGCCTGAGAGGTGGATGCTTCAAGTTTTGCCAAGATCAGCCACAGATATCTATCTTTCTCCTACCATATGTTGACTTTCCCTCAGCCTGGGTATTACTCTCAAAACATGCCCCAATCTGCTGGCAACGTGGACTCGGGTATTCTCAGCCTTTCTATCCCTGCCCACACTGCTCTTCGTCTGTCACATCACCAGCCTACCGCAAGGCCCTCGTTCAGATGCTATTTACAATGTTGGACGCCTTCTTCTCTGAAACCCTTCACACACTGAGTGTCCTTAGTTAAGAAAGCAATTACTTTGTGCGTATAGTAGGAATACATCATGATGATGGTCTCACATCACTCCAGGCAACAGATTTGATGTAATCGCTCAGACTTCAGATCTAGAAGCACTCAGCCATTCCTGGCTCCCGCACGCTCCAGGATCCACATTCAAACCTAAACCAAAGCTCGTCGAGGAAAGTAACGGTCTTGCGGTGCGTGGCAAATCCGCCGCGGCGTCACGGAATGCAGTATGCACGCAGATAAGGCTCACCAATTATCCTGGATCCCCCCACGACTGTGAGTTACTGTAATATGGTCACATGATTTCACCCAGTCTGCCGCTGTTGACGCTATCAGGCATAGCCAGGCGTTATGAAGTTGCTGACCGTTTTACTGTAAAATATGATTCCACATGCATATATCCAGTTCGCGCATTTCATCACTCTCCTGGCACCCATTCCCAATGGCGTGTTGTCGAAAACCTTCAAGTTCAAGACCAAATGATAACCCTTTGTCAGTCCTGTCATTCCGAGTTATGACGAGTAGTTTGACGCAGTGCCCCGCAGTATACAATGATATCCTTCACCCAGATGGCTCATACATAAGTACACAATATACGTGGCGTTCTGCTGACGGCCCCGGAAACAGCTCGATCAACCCGGAACTTGGGAAGGCGAACACACCTACTAATAGTACTAGTAACGCACGCAGTGTGCAACAACTACATCCTCAGTCGAGATACCAGCATCCCGGTGCCCCTCTTACATTTGATATGGCTGTTACACTAAATACCACTGGTAACCGACACTTGAAGTTGGCGTAAGATCCATGACTTGGAGGCCAGGACTTACAGACCATAATATATATTGCAATGTATCTGGTATCCCGGTAAACTGTGTGGTGCTGGCCAGTTCAAACCAGGCTAGGAACATAGGAATGCCTGGCAAATGCCAGTGGCACTATATTAACTGTACATATGCCCACGAATATACACCCAGTAATGCCTGGCAGACTGCCAAGTGTAAGAGAATATGCCGGCGGTGTGCATGCTTTAGGCTGGCGGTATACACTGTATACACTGTATATACTGTGCCGCGGCAATATATACAGATAGCTAAATATACACATAGAAGTTGATAGAACGATATAGATAGTACATGCTGTATGTACGGTTTTAGCGCCCCATGAAACGCTTTTCCTGATTTCCGTGATGTAGGAAGGCGTTGCTTGTCCGTGGCTGTAGATTGAATTGATCGATGATGATCGCAATCGAGGTCGCACCTGTGATAAAATGCTGCCGGGCTACAAGGGTGTCATTTATCATTTACACTTCCCTGCTCTCCAACAAGGCTCGACCTGAATCCCCACTCGGTAAGTACAGAAATTTGGTCATGTTTTCCTTTCGATGCTCATAATTTAATGCTAAACAGGACATATAGTCCACTCCCAGACCTAGTAACATCTCCCCAACTTGGCTACGGCGATACCCATCGGCCGGATATCCACGAAACTCCAAGGATTCATGTCTCAAGAAACTAACACGAACTCCTTCAGAATCCTCTCCACAGTGCTACCGGGCCCGTCCACTGAAATATCATCGGCAGGGCCAACCACTACGGGTTCACGGGCACTCGCTGTTACTACTACCACCACTTCCCAACCCCGTACTACTACCACCACTTCCCTACTGCAGGCACCCGCTGCTACTACTCCCACCACTTCGCTACCGGAGGCACCCGCTGTTACTATTACCACCACTTCCCCCCAACCCGTTTCCAGCACACCAATGGTACCTATATCAGTGTCATTGACAGGGTCGTTGGTACCCACAGCAACCACGCCTCTGATAAGCTTGCCGGCCGTCAGTGGCAGCACTCACACCTCTACGACGACTTCGGCACCCCAGGCTACACACACTGCCACCTCCACGAGTGCTTCGGCACCCCAGGCTAGTCATAGCTCTTCTGCGATATTAATCGGAGCAGTCGTCGGCGGAATCACGTTTTTCTTAGTTTGTCTCATCCTTATGCTCCTCCTCAGACGCCGTCACAATGCGGCTCTACTTTCTACACAGACCGAGACACATACAGGCACCCGGAGATGGCATGCTCTGGGTCGTATC
Organism: Gautieria morchelliformis; assembly: GCA_015179125.1. Taxonomy (NCBI): domain Eukaryota; kingdom Fungi; phylum Basidiomycota; class Agaricomycetes; order Gomphales; family Gomphaceae; genus Gautieria; species Gautieria morchelliformis. Next base: position 147,010 of record WHVA01000131.1, on the reverse strand, counting down.
TTCCACACACAACCTCCGGCGGACACCACACCCTTCCGTCTATCTGAGGCAGAAACGGGTGCCGGACGAGGTGCACCAGATCTGAACCAAAAGCAAGGCATAGCGAGTCATGCCTTGCCGCTTGTTACACAACTTTCAGCCATACCAGCTCGATCTGCGCCAGGCCAGGCCTCCGACGGCCTTCCCGTCAATCAGTCAGTCATGAGCGAGGATCAGCTACCTTCATATAGCACGATCGAACGGGTGGGAGCTCCGTCACGAGATACACCGCTGATTTAGTAGCACCACTCCCTGAAATATTCAATGATGGTCAGCGTATGATGGGGCAAGGACAGCAGACAAAACCTCGGCCCCAGTGAGAATCGACCGTATCCGGGGAGGTCGCAACGGTTCACGCTGGTTCGATGAATAGATATTTCGTATATGATACTACTTACCGGTTCAGATAAGATGACAATGGGTGGTTCCCAGCTAGGGACAAATCTGTTGGCATTGGTATGCATTTACAGCTTTGTCAACAGCTAGGCACCGATCCCAGCACATTCCCCGCTCTCAACTGAGCCCTCGGTTTTCACCGCCCTCGACCGTTTGCCATCGCCGGTACACGAAAAGGCCGATAAGAAAAGATAATCATAGAATTCTGGCAAATGCAAAGGTCAATGAATGCAAGGGAGAAGGAGGAAGAGGGACTCGCGAATATGTGCAAGAGCGATTCGCATCTGTGTTAAGTCAGAGTAGACAAAGTAGAGCTATTCAAATCGGGTTTGAGGGTGCTGCCAGTGGATGCTGAAGTTGAAGCGCTGAAGCTTTAGACGCAACCAGCGGACAGATTCTTGCAAAATCATTGGCCTGATGCGCGATGGAGTGGGAGCAGTACTACGCGGAGGCCGTCGCACGCGTTGCAGATCAGATCCGCCGGATCTGTAAGTAGAACTCGGGCCTTCCAACGTCATCGCGTCACGCGCCATCGTTTAGAACGCTGAAGACGCCACTGTGGTACCAATTACTTAATGATCACAGCCTTCTAGCGAGACGCCACAACGCAGTGGCTCAATGGGCAGATCCGTGCCTGCTGAACGTCCACGCCTTGCTTCTGCTACCGCGTGACCGGGGTGCCGTGATGCGTTACGAGATGCCGAAGCGGCTCAAGGGTCACCTTGATGTGTGACGTGAGATACTATAGGTTGCGGCCCAATGGGGGCTTCTGGACGCGTCTCTATTACCAGCTAAGGCCTAATTCCACTTTCCACCCTTGTTCATTCTGCAAAACATTTCTCGACGCGCTTACAAACCACGTGTCCCTGGTTATGAAAGCAATTACTCTCACGGTGAGCCGTAAATCTCTTGAACATTGCGCGTATATAAATACATCATGATGGTGGTCTCGCATCACTCCAGGCAACAGATTTGATGTAATCGCTCAGACTTCAGATCTAGAAGCACTCAACCATTCCTGGCTCTCGCGCGCTCCAGGGATCCACATTCAAACCTAGACCAAAGCTGGTCGAGGCAAGCAAAGGTCTGGCGGTTCGTGGCAAATCCGCCGCGGCCTCACGGAATGCAGTATGCACGCTAAGGCTCACCAGTTATCCTGGATCCCACGACGACTGTGAGTTCCTGTAATATGGTCACTGACCATGATTGCACCCAGTCTGCCGCTGTTGACGCTATCAGGCATAGCCAGGTGTTATGAGTTGCTGACCGTTTTACTGGAATATATGATTCCACATGCATATATCCAGCTCGAGCATCTCATCACCCTCATGGCACCCATTCCTGATGGCGCGCTGTCGAAAACCTTCAAGACCAAATGATAACGCTTTGTCAGTCCTGTCATTCCGAGTTATGACGATTAGTTTAACGCAGTGCCCCGCAGTATACAATGACCTCCTTCGCCCAGATGGCTCATACATAAGTATACAACATGCGTGGCGTTCTGCTCACGGCCCCGGAAACAGCTACTTGGGAAGGCGAACACGCCTACTACTAGTACTAGTAACGCACGCAGTGTGCAACAGCTACATCCTCAGCCGAGATCATCCCGGTGCCTCTCTTATATTTCATATGGCTGTTACACTAATACCACTGTTAGTAACTGACACTTGAAGTTGGCATAAGATCCGTGACTCAGGGGCCAGGACTTACAGACCATGATATGGTATGGCGATGTACCTGGTATACCCGTAAACTGTGCAGTAGTGCTGGCAAGTTCAAACCTAGCTAGGAACCTAGGAATGCCTGGCGGACTGCCAAGTGTAAGAGAATATGCCGGCGGTGTGCATGCTTTAGGCTGCAGGTGGTATACACTGTATACACTGCATATACTGTGCCGCGGCAATATATACAGATAGCTAAAATATACACATAGAAGTTGATAGAACGATATAGATAGTACATGCTCTATGTACGGTTTTAGCGCCCCAAATTACAGTAACGCTTTTCCTGATAGGTTAGCGTTGTGTGATGTAGGAGGGCATTGCTTTTTCCGATGACTCTAGATTGCTTTGATCTATGATGATCGCAATCGAGGTGACACCTGTGATAAAATGCTGCCGGGCTACAAGGGTGTCATTTACCTTCCCTGCTCTCCAACAAGGCTTGACCTGCACATCCACTCGTTAACGTTCGTAATGGATATAATCCGCGTTCATTATTAACTCCTGCAATATCTAGTGGACGCTTCATTCAACAACTCCACTCGGTAAGTACAGGAATTGAGCAATGTTTTCCTTTTGATGCCCATACATGTAACATATCCAGGTAATGCCCAACAGGAGCAAGATATAGTCCACTCCCTCACCTAGTAACATCTCCCCAACTTGGCTACGGTGATACCATCGGCCGGTATATATCCACGAAACTCTAAAGACTCATGTCCGATCACCCTGCTCCCCTACGGCAATCCCCTGTATCACCATTGGCAGTGATAACTCAGACAGCCCCTGATCCTGTTTCCTCTGCCATTTCCACCCTACCCGTTCAAGTTGCCAGCACAGCGGCAGGAACTATACCAGAACCATCGACAGGATCGGGACTACCCTCAGAAACTACCAGCACGACTCTGCATATATCAGAGTCATCGACAGGGTCGTTGCTACCCTCAGCAACTGCCAGCACGACTCTGCATATATCAGAGTCATCGGCAGGGTTGGTGCCACCCTCGGAAACTGCCAGCACTTCCACCACGATTGCTTCGGCACCCCAGGCTACACATGGCCCTTCTTCCGCATTAATCGGCGCAGTCCTCGGCGGAATCATGTTTTTCTTAGTTTGTCTCATCATTATGCTCCTCAGAAGCCGTCGCAATGCGGCTCTACTTTCTACGCAGACCGAGACACATGCAGACAGCCGGAGATGGGATGCTTTGGGTCGTATCTTCCACACACGACCTCCCACGGACACCACGCCCTTCCGTCTATCTGAGGCAGAAACGGGTGCCGGACGAGGTCCGACGGATCTGAACCAAAAGCAAGACATGGCGAGTCACGCCTTGTTGCTTGTTACACAACCTTCGGCGATGCCAGCCTCCGACGGCCTTTCCATCCATCAGTCCGTCATGAGCGAGGATCAGCTACCTTCATATAGAACGGCGGTGGGAACCCCCTCAGAGGTCACACCGTCGATCTAGTAGCACCACACCCTGAAATATTCAATGGTCAGCGTACCATGGCGCAGGGAGAGCAGACAGAACCATCCCAGTCGGTGAGCTCATTGCCAGTATACCGTGAATAACAAAATACTCTCATCATCGCTGTCGCTGGGCAAATCTATTTATTCCGTTGTTGCGGAGTCTTGGACACGTTTGTACGCGCAACGGCGCATAGTACCCACTATCTTCTGATTCCCTCATTCACTAGTGATGTGTAGTACATCCCCAATCGAACCTTTGATATTACTGTATCATTGAGGAGCGAGATGAATTTGTTCCATACTTATTTCCTCTCGGCAACGAGTCAGGAAGGAGGCCATTCACTGGTCGGGGTCAGAGTAACTAGTGTGGAGCTAATCAGGGGCTGGGTTTGGGCTGGGTTGTGTCCCCGCTACACCATAACTCCAGCAATTCTATCTGATGCGGTGGCATTGACGCGAGGAGATTGGTGCGCTGTGCTGAACCTGAACATTTGTTATACCCTCAAGGATACACAGCCGATTTGACGTGTAACTGCCAGAAGTCCAATAGTGTGAATGCATAATACTGAGATTTGTCATACCAGATTACGACCTGGCTGCTTGTGAGACGCGAGACATAATTCAGCTGGAAAAAAATAGTTTCCAAGGTGTCTATGCATGCCATGAGTCAGTAACGTACTCAATTTTTCATCCACGCTGTCGCAAACGATGACCCAAGTCATACGCGCCATTTCCTCTCTCAAACACATTCGTAGAGCACCACTGCAGGTCAATCTGGGGTACAATAAGTGTATTCCAACGTCATCTACTGCTATTGGGATACGACACCGTTGGTAAGCGTGGAACGCAGCAGGGCCGTGCCCGGCATCAACGTAGGGAGGATACTCGTAGCTTCGGTCCTGCATGACCGAAGCTAGTATATAGTTCAGACGTACGAGCAGTCGTACCTCAGTGAAGCTATCGTTCACTGAGCCCATCGTACTTAGTCTACTGCGCATAACCTATCAACAGGTTATGGGCCCCGCAGAGCCCACCACGTCTTCCTCTACCTCGAAGTCCTTCGTCGTACCCAAGCTTGCCCGAGATGGCACGAACTGGGTTACCTGGAAAAGTCAAACGTTAGCCACATTAGTGTCGACTCGTGGTGCAAAACGACACCTGGAGGGAACCGCCTGCATCTCCCCCCCGATCCCCACTTACCCTACTGGCCACTCGCTAACGGACGAACAGGAGGAAGAGCTAGACGATCTAGAGAAGCGTTGGGACGACTACAACCAACGCGAGGCCACGATCATGGCCCAGATCTTCACCACGGTCCCGGACAGCATACTCATCGAAGTACGGAACCTGACGACGGCAAAGGAGGTGTGGGAAGCGGTATGTGCCAAACACGAAAGTAAAGCACTCATGGTGAAGATCGACATGAGACGACGGATGTACAAGATGAAATGCGAGGATGAGTCAAACGTCCGTACGCACCTGGAAGGTCTCATGAGAATGCAAGAGCAGCTATCTGGAATGAATGCCGCACTCACCAACGACGACCTAGTCACCGTCATCCTCGGCTCACTCCCCAAATCATATCGCTCACTCATCAACGCTATCACAATGTCTGCCGCGCACGCCAAGACAAAGCTAGAACCGGATCAAGTAGTTAGCATGCTCATTGACGAGTTCGAGAGACTCACCATCGAGGAGTGCCAGCTCAAGGCGAGTGAGAACGCCCTCGCGGCAGCCAAAGGTCGCGGGAAGCCCCAAGCACACGCAAGCACCTCCAGCACCACGAAGATCGATGTGGAATGCTGGAAGTGCGGCAAGAAGGGTCATTTGAAGGCGGACTGCCGTTCAAAAGCCAAGAAGAAGGAAGAGAAGAAGGGAGGCGGGTCAGCAAATGCAGCAGCTGAAAGCGAGGATTTCGCATTTATAACTACCTTTGCTGGGACTATACTCGCGCTGGAAACGAGTCCGTTGACTGGTCAGAAATCGACGTCTACGACTCGGGTGCATCAGGTCACATGTCGCTGAACAAGCATCGCTTCGTTACCTTCAAAGCAATCACGCCACGCGCAATCAACGCCGCGGATAAGACGGTCTTCCAAGCTACAGGAATAGGAAATATGAGGATTGGCATCCCCAACGGCAAGACAACGACACACATCACCTTGAAAGACGTGTTATACTGCCCCGACCTCGCGTTCACCGTAATCTCACTGACGCGCTGCGATGCAGCCGGTTACTCGGTCCTCTTGCAGGACCGAAAATGTCTAATACGAGACGCAAAGGGGACGCTGCTTGGGCAGGTCCTGCTCTCGAACGGGCTCTACAAAGTAGAGCATAAGGCTACAGCAGCGGTCACGAACATCACGACCAAGTCACTTACGGTGGACGAGCTACACCGCCGCATGGGGCACATCTCCCCACAGGCCGCCCGGAAACTTGTGCAGGACGGCACGGTGACCGGCCTCGACGTAGACGCGTCGAGCCAGCCCAGCTTCTGCACGGCGTGTGCACAAGCAAAGCCGACTCGCAAGCCTGTCCCGCAGAAGCGGGAAGGACCGCGAGCCACGAGCTTCGGCGAGAAGGTACACTCAGACGTATGGGGGCCCGCGAACCCCCAAAGCTACGACGGGAAAGATTACTTCGTCAGCTTTACCGATGATCACAGCAGATGGACTTACCTAGTGCCCATGGCAAAGAAAAGCAACGCCTTCGACTGCTACAAGCAGTACGAGGCGTGGGTGGAGACCCAGCACGGCAGGAAGCTAAAGCGCCTGCAAATGGATCGAGGGGGAGAATACTTGTCCGAGGAGTTCACCGCTCACCTTAAATCTAAAGGGACAGTCCGCAGTTTAACCGTGCATGACACACCTGAGGAAAACGGCGTGTCAGAGAGACTGAACCGCACGCTGCTGGAACACACACGAGCGATGCACCTAGCAGCAAACCTACCGAAGTTCCTCTGGACGGAAAAATGCCATATGAGGTCATGCACCATGAAAAGCCCGATCTGACGGACTTACCTGAGTGGGGCGCGAGGGTCTACACTCTCAGAGAAGACCATGGCAAACTAGAACCCAAAGCAGACGAGGGCAGATGGGTCGGATATAGCGACGAAAGCAAAGGCCATAGGATCTATTGGCCTGGGAAACGTTGTGTGAGCGTCGAAAGAAACGTTACCTTCGACAACTCTGTCCTGGTCACCCCAAGCGACACACAGACTGAGGGGGAGTCAACCACCCAGGGCAGTCAAAGCGCTGCTCGACACGACCAGCCGCCCGTACTGCCCCCAGCTACTCCGTGCGTCGATCCGCTCAAGGGCCTTGAGGTGCCAGACCCCCAGAAGACCAGCCACTGGGCAGGGGACACCGGACGCGGAAACCGTCTGCGTACATAAGGGACATCGCCGACGGTGCAGGCAGCAGCACCGGTTGTGTGAACGCCCCTGTGTACCCCAAGGGACTGCCCATCCCCACAGGGAACATGGCCCTAGCGGTCCTGGAGGAGCTGGGAGAGGACGTGGAAATGGAGGGGGTGACGTGTCGCCCTCTCAAACTTTCGATGTCCGCGGATGCGCACGTGGGAATCGACCCCACTAGTCTGGACGACGTGCGCTCCCGCGAGGACTGGCCGCTCTGGGACACGTCTATCAGACAGGAGCTGGACCAACACGACAGAGTGAAGACGTGGGATCTAGTGGAACCCCCACCTGGCGCAAACATCGTAGGAAGCAAGTTGGTCTTCCGGTACAAGAACGACGCCAGCGGCAAGATCATGAACCGCAAGACGAGGCTCGTCGCGCAAGGTTCTCGCAAGCGGAAGGCATCGATTACAGCGAAACTTTCTCACCCACCGCTAAGCTATCTGCAATATGCGTCATCGCCGTCATCGCCGCCAGAAACGACTGGGAGCTAGAGCAAACGGACATAGACGGCGTGTATCTCAACGCTCACCTCACGGAAACCATTTACATGCGTCAGGCAAAGGGATATGAGGCCCCTGGGAAGGAACACCACGTATGCCGCCTCAACCGCGCTATCTACGGATTGAAACAGTTGGGAAGGGCATGGTATGAACTCTTCTACAGCCTACTACTCAGGTTCGGGTTCACTCGCTGCGAGGTGGAACACGCCGTGTTCCACAGGCACATCGGCCAGGAGGCGCTCATCGTCGCTGTCGACGTAGACGACCTCACGATGGCCGGAAATACGAAGGAGGTCATCTGGAAGTTCAAAGACGAGCTACGCACCGTGTTCAAGATCAAGGATCTCGGCGACCTGCATTGGCTACTTGGGATAGAAGTGGCACGAGACCGCAAACGACGCACAATATCATTCTCACAACGTGCGTACATCAATAAAATACTCGAGCGTTTCAACCTGCAGGACGCCAACCGGCTAAGCACGCCGCTCGATTCCCACCGTAAATTGAGCCTATCGCAATGCCCCACGACCCCGCGCCAGTTCGACGACATGCGCAACGTACCTTATCGTGAGGCCATTGGCTCGCTTATGTACGCTGCCCTGGGCACGCACCCAGATATTTCCTTCGCCGTCTCCTTCCTGGCGCAGTTCATGCAAAATCCCGGTAGGCCACACTGGGAGGCCGTGAAGAGGGTATTCCGATATCTAAAAGGAACTAAGTCAGAGTGCCTCGTCATTGGCGGCGCTCACAGAGGTCTCGAAGGATTCTCAGACACGGACTGGGCGTCACAAGAGCACCGGCACTTGATCTCAGGATACGTCTTCACGATAGACGGCGGCGCGATCTCCTGGAGCTCGAAGAAGCAAGGGATCGTCGCGCTCTCCACGACAGAAGCCGAGTATATCGCAGCCACGCACGCCGCGAAGGAAGCGCTATGGCTGCGCATGTTCCTAGCCCACATCGCGTGCCCGCTTGAAAAGCCACTCACCATCCACCTCGACAATATCTCCGCCATCTCTATCACAAAGAACGACGAATATCATCTGCGCACGAAGCACATCGATATCCGTTATCACTTCATACGCCACGCCGTCCAGGAGGGGCTAATCCAGGTCGACTACGTCCCGACAGCAGATATGGCCACGGACATGTTCACCAAGGCTCTTCCGTGGCACAAAGTCCTGCATCTGAACGCGCTCGTTGGGCTGCGTTCGGCTTAAGGGGGAGTATTGGGATACGACACCGTTGGTAAGCGTGGAACGCAGCATGGCCGTGCCTGGCATCAACGTAGGGAGGATACTCGTAGCTTCGGTCCTGCATGACCGAAGCTAGTATATAGTTCAGACGTACGAGCAGTCGCACCTCAGTGAAGCTATCGTTCACTGAGCCCATCGTACTTAGTCTACTGCGCATAACCTATCAACAACTGCTAGTTGCTGTAGGAAGACGAGCATCGCGTAGTTCGGCGACTCAGACAGGATATGGTCTGTGCTTGGTTTCTTACTCATCCTGAGACACGCATATATGTATGTGTGTATCTTAGTCTTCCCAGTGTTCATTTGCTGCCAATGGGAAGTTCAAACCTAGCTAGGAACCTAGGAATCCCTGGAAAATGCCAGTGGCACTACATTAACTATACATGAGCCCAGTAATATATATATACCCAGTAATGGTGCCTGGCGGACTGCCAAGTGTAAGAGAATATGTCGGCGGTGTGCATGCTTTAGGACGGTATACACTGTATACACTGTATATACTCTAGGAGCAAGGTAGAGTCACTCCCAGACCTAGTAACATCTCCCCAACTTGGATACCGAAATACTCCCTGGCCAGATATGCACGAAACTCCAGACACTCATGTCTAGTCAGTCTCAACCACTCCAGGGCCTGGGCGTGGGCCCAGTTGTTATTTCCATCACGTCCACAGTTGATGTGTGGCTCTCTGCTACAGTGTCGTTGCTACCCTCAGCAACCACGACTCTGATCATAGCCGTCACACACACTCCCTCCATGGTTGCTTCGGCACCCAAGGCTACACATGACCCTTCTGCCACATTAATCGGCGCAGTCCTCGGCGGAATCATGTTTTTCTTAGTTTGTTTCATCCTTATGCTCCTCCTTAGAAGCCGTCGCAATGAGGCTCTACTTTCTACGCAGACCGAGACACATGCAGACAGCCAGGGATGGGATGCTTTGGGCCGTATCTTCCACACATGACCTCCCAGGGACACCATGCCCTTCCTTCTATCTGAAGCAGAAACGGGTGCCGGACGAGGTGCAATGGATCTGAACCAAAAGCAAGACATGGCGAGTTATGCCTTGCCGCTTTTTTTTTTTTTTTTTTTTTTTTTTTTTTCTTTCCCATTTTACGTCTTTTGGGGCAGCGCCCTATGTAAGACGGTATATACATTTTCTTCCTTGTGTTTTCTCCCTCTCTCCTTTAGACCTCTATCTCTGCTTGTGCTCAAGGGGCATGGCCCCGAGTGTGTCCATGCCTTTGTGGGCGAGGTGTGGGGGGTGTGTGTGGCTTAGCGCCTGGTGAGTCTCGACCTTCTACCCGTTCGTCTCCTTCTTCGGTCCTCCTCTCATCACATAGTAGTTTATCTCTCCTTCAGGCATGATACAGACCATCTGCTGTTGCCACACTCCGAGTGTGCCGGTCAAGAAGGGATTGACGAGCCCTGCAAAACTTGCGGTCAGTCGCTGCATGGGATCCATTGCAGAGGGCGCATTTCGGTGTGTCGTGGCCCGTCCCCGGCGCCCCGCCGCGCTCCGTGCGTCGCGGATGCGCACTGTCCGGACCGTGGGGACACATTGACTCCTGGCCTATTCTGGTCAGGGCACTTGCAGTCGAATGTGGTGTGTGGGCCCGCGCATATTCCACATTTCGTGGTGGCTTTGCATGATCGAGCAAAGTGGCCTATGCCGTAGCAGTTGAAGCATTGTGGGGGATGCCGTATGAAACGTGTGGTCGAGTGAAGGCGTCCTCGGTACACAATGTGTTGTTGGATACAGTTGTTGGACGCATGGTGATCGGTTAGATATAGGACAAGGGATGAGTGCACTTTCTGACATAGCTGTGGAGAGCGAGAGATAAATTCAGCACGTTGTAGCATGGAAGGATGGGGAATGATGTGCTCATTATCATCCAGCAGTGTTGCAATGTCATCGCTGTCTCGATCTGGGTTAAATGTAGTGGGGATGGCGTGAACGATCACCGGGTAAGTCTTTGGGGCGATACGCAGGTTCGTTGATAACACTGGGAGCCATCGGTGAGCTTTCTTGATTATTGCGTCATGTTCATGCTCTGAGCCCGCTGCTAGCCATATATCGCCGCTTCGGTGCCGTCCTGCGGCTCGAACGCGAAGTACGCTCTCCTCCTCCTGCTCTCCTTCAGGGTCTGGATCCCAGCCTCGTGGGAGCAAGGCTTTGTTAATCTCCTTCCTCAACTCTGAATACGGGAATTCCTCGAGGGCTGGGTTCTGTCTGTCGATATGCAATAGCGTTATATGATGTTTGGTGTCGCAGTGGGGTTTGATACGTGTCATGCGTGCTGTGGCTGGCGTGCAGGATTGGGGTTCGCTAGCGGGTGCTATAAGGCCGATGTGCATTGAGATTGCCTCCAATTTTTCACAGACAGATGAAAGATGTGAGTTAAGACAAGGAATCTCGAGCTTCTCTCGTGTGGATGAGATTAGTTCGCGAGCGCTATGCAGTGTGTCGACAGGGATAGTGCATGTCTTTGCAGTTCTTGTTTTTGGGAGGGCTATGCCATGGATTAGGTCGTATAGAGTGCTGAGAGTAGTTTGGATGGTGTCTGCAGGTACAGAGGGGGTAGTTTCGCCGTTATCTGCGCTGGCAGGTGGTGGTCGGAGCGTGGGAATCATCCGCCTTGCCGCTTGTTACACAGCCTTTGGCGATGCCAGCTTGATCCGGGCGATGCCAGGTCTCCGACGGGCTTTCCGTCTATCAGTCTGTCATGAGCGAGGATCAGCTACCTTCATATAGCACGATAGAACGGTGGGAGCACCGTCACGAGATCACACTGTTGATTTCGTAACACCACTCCCTGAAATATTCAATGATGGTCAGCGTACGATGGGGCAGGGACAGCAGACAGAACCATCCCAGCCTGTGAGCTCATTGCCATAATACGGTGAATAACAAAATACCCTCATCACGGCTGTTGCTGGGAAAATCTATTTATTCCGTTGTTGTGGAGTCTTGGACACGTTTGTATGCGCAATGGCGCACTATATTCTCATTCCCTCATTCCCTCATTCCCTCATTCACTAGTGATGTATAGTAGACCACCAGTCGAACCTTGTGATATTACTGTATCATTGAGGAGCGAGATGAATTTGTTCCATACTTATGCCCTCTCGGCAATGAGTCAGGAAGGAGGGGGGCCATTCACTGGTAGGTCGGGGTCAGAGTAACCAGTGTGGAGATAACGAGGGGTCGGGATTGGGCTGGGTTGTGTCCAGGCTACACCATAACTCCAGCAATTCTATCTGATGCGGTGGCATTGACGCGAGGAGATTGATGCGCTTTGCTGAACCTGAACATTTGTTATACCCTCAAGGATACACAGCCTATTTCAGGTGTAACTGCCAGAAGTTCAATAGCGTGAATGCATAATATTGACATTTCTCATACCAGATTACGACCTGGCTGTTTGTGAGATGCGCGACATAATTCAGCTGGGAAAAAATAGTTTCCAAGGTGTCTATGCATGCCATGAGTCAGTAACGTACTCAATTTTTCATCCCGCTGTCGCAAACGATGACCCAAGTCATACGCGCCATTTCCTCTCTCAAACACATTCGTAGAGCACCAGGCCAATCTGGGGTACAATAAGAGTGTATTCCAATGCCATCTACCGCTAGTTGGTGTAGGAAGGCGAGCGTCGCGTAGTTCGGCCCAATCTGATGCTCGGACAGGCTATGTAGTGTTCTGCGGGCCTGAGCTTGGGCTCGGCCTAGGGGCTCGGGCTCAGGCCTGGGCCTACGGGTGTGGGCAGTCGTCGTTGCCGTCGGACGTGAACGCGACACTGTGCACGCTGTCCTTGTCCCCATGAGGCAGTGAAATGAGCTGCCCCGACTGCACGTCCCACAGGCGCACGATGGTGTTGAGCGAGCCTGCTGAGACAAGCCGCCTGTACAGGGAGATCCTGACGGAGGTCACACCCGCCTCAGCCTGCGCCTACGGGGCGGCGGCGGAGGACCAGCACACAGGCAGAAATGCAGCAAAACGGAGAATCAGCGCCCCGCCACGCGAAAAGCAGAAACAGCCACTCACGTCCCCCAGCTCTGTAATCGACAGCGTCCTATGCCCCCCGATCTCCATAGCCCATATGCGCGCTGTCTGTGTGCGCGCGTCAGCATTCCGCAGCAGCCGTCACCACAGCAGTACAGTAACATGGCCGTGGGCCCACGTACCTTATCCACCGACCCAGAGATGATAAGCACCCGTAGCGCGAAAAGTCGCCTGCTTGTGCCCCTTGAACACCGTGTGGTGGGCTTCTTCACGATGTCCCAGATCTGGGAGACATTGGTAAAATGCAGCAAAAAAGGCAAGTCACAAAGCACGACTGAACGCACCCTGGCTCCAAGCCTCTGGCAACCCGCACTCGCCCCACGTCACTTTTCACTGGGGATGACCATGTGAGGCATTGGGATTTAGAGTGTGAGGATAGGTGGAGGGATGAAAAAACAGTTGAGAAATTTTTCAACTCATTCAAAACTTTTTTGTAACTACAGTTGACTTTTTTGGACTTTGCAAAATGACCATCCACATTGGCGCCGAAAGCCCGGGCTCAGGGCTTCTGAAAACGAAGCCGAGCCCTCCTCCTTGGGCTTTTGGAGGCCTTGGCCCGGCTCGGCTCAGGCTTTTAAGGGCTAGTTGTTGATATATCACATTTGCAAGTTCTGGCATTTACCTGGAGTCAAATTGATGCACGCCTTACAGTTTGCATTACCTAAGGCGCGCGTCAATTTGACTCCATGTAAATGCCAGAACTTGCAAATGTGATATATCAACAACTAGAGCACCAAATGCCTTGAAACTCCATATATATTATCTACATAAATTATTTTAGTGCTCCGTTTAGTGTTTTCCAAGTCCCAGCTAAAGCCCCGGCCTAGCCCAAGCCGGGACGGGCCCCAAGCATTATGGGGCCGGTTTTGAGGTCCCATCCCTGGATCCAGACAGCTGGAGCCAGGCCCGCCAGCTGTGGCTTTTGGGGGCTTCTCAGGCGATGCTGGCCAGCTCTTTACCCAGAATAGACAGGTAGTTACATGTAGTGAAAAAATCTGCATCTGTCTTTCTCATCGCCCCCTTTGCCCCACATTTCCAACAGTGACAGCAGCGAAGAGGAGGTCATCGAGGTTGCTGGCCCTATCACAAGTGTGTGTGGGTGTGTGATTAAGCCAAGCATAGCCCTCAAAGACCTGAGCAACATGGCCAGGGTTCCTGGCCAGCCCCAGCACAATGTCTTGGCTCCCATAGATACTGCAGACCTACCCCCTAAAAAGAAACAGAGGCAGTCGAAAGGTAAATCTACCAGAAATGGCAAAGAAAAACAAAAAGCTCAGAATACTGATGCCTCCGGTGAGCACTCACTGCTCACCATATTTTTTTCAGCCCTGATATATGGTCTAGATCTGCTGGCAATTCTCCTAAATGAGCCAGCTGACCCAGATGGCTGGCTCAAAGATTTATATGGTGTTGAAGACATGCCCAAGGTTGCATTGAAAAAGGCTGACCATACTCATGATATACATACTTTCTTTGACAATGTTCCAGATGTAGGAGGTTGAAAGATGGGTGAATGCAGTCTCTGCCAGTGTGTCATACATGAGATGAACTATGAATGTAACTGACAAATTTTGCCCTCTAGCAAGAATGACCAGCAGAAGATGCGCTTCCTGCATCAAGTATCAACACTGCGGTGCCACATGCAGGCCATGCACATCATTGGTTGACAATCTAGATCTTCATTACAAATGCTAATTGCCAGGTGTAGGGGAACTATAATGAATGGTGTACAAGGACAGGTTTCACTAAAGAGGCCAGGGCTGGTGACTCAACACTTTGCACCAGTTCCTTCAAAACTGACCAAAAATGGCATTCTCTATTCAGATGAAGGATTTTGGTGCCTGGCTGTTGAATGGATGATATCAACAGATCAGGTGTGCAATAATCACAAATCTCATTGATTCCATCTAATTCCATTGTCATTGAGGCTATTTCTAGTTTTGACAACTCACACTTCAAGGATATGATCACCATGGCATCTCATGCCAAGGATGGTGTCAAGGTCCCCAGGCATAAGCTTGCCCAGGCTGAGATATTAGGTTTATTTCAAGGACACCTGCATGATCTAAAGACGTGTTTCATGGTGATTTGGGTAAGTAAATACATTCGAGATCCTGGCTAACTGAATAATCTAGAGTTTGAATGTCATGGGTCAAATCTCTAGTACCTGTGACACATGGCAAGCATCCCATGTGGATGGCTACTTTGCTGTCACTGCGCATTGGGTGGAGAAGAATGGTAAAACCCTAACCTTGCAAAATGCACTGATAGGGTTTGTGCATCTCAACAACGCACATTCTGGCAAGAGGTTAGGTCAAACACTGTTTAAGGTATCAGACGATGTAGGAGCTGTAAATAAGGTATATTATTGCCTTTTATTCTAGTTCAGGTACTGAATATTTCTTAGATTGGATGGGTGACATGTGATAATGCATCCAACAACACGACAATGATGGAGGAACTGGCTCATTGTATTGAAGAGCGTACTGGAAGGAAGTATTGCCCCTTAAGGCAACGCATCCAGTATGTGATCACCGATTAGCTGATCAAGGTCTGGCCTTAAATGTGATTACATAGCTGCCTTGCTCATTGCATCAACCTGGCGACACAGGCAGTCATCGTCATCCTCCGCATCCACGAACACAGTCTGAGCGAAGTTGCCGCTGTGGTCAATTGTACGTGTTACGGTACGATCCGTTGTAAGGTTGACCGAGGTCGGGAGCGAAGCCCGAGGTAAGGTCCGAGGTCACGAGGCGAGGTTTGGATGGGGAAGTCGGAGAGGGACTTGGCTTCAGCTTATGTGCTGTGCCGACCCTACGCACGAGTCCCAACTTCGGAGGCAAACGAATAAGAGGCGAGGTTTGGCTTAAGAGGTGAGGCTTAGAAACTAGCTAAGGATCGAAGGGATACGATAGTTGATTTTCAGACTGAGGAGTAGGAATGCATACAAGGGGGTTATATATGGGCGAGGGTGCGAGTCAGGGGCGAACATATTAGTGGAGGTCAGGGCGAGGTCAGGAGGCCGAGGTCAGGGCGAGGTAATATACGAATGATGCGTGATGGAGCGGAATGAGTAACTAAGGGGATATGGGCATGGGATCAAGGTCGGATATGAACTCAAGCTCGGGCTCGGGCTCGGGAGCGGATATGGATCATATGTACTCGGGCACGAATATCACACGGCTCGGGCTCGGAAGAAGGTTTTACCGGTAAGTAACCGGCCAAAGGCCGGGTTCTTACAGTACGCCACTCACGCTCCACCACACATTCCACTGTTGGCAAGTCGATGATGATTGAAGTTGTCAAGTTCCCATACATTGTGACCTCGCGCGTGGCATCCTTACCTCTGGTCGAAATGGTGCGACCAGGTCCAAAAAACTGGATGGTTGCTCAAGGTTGAGCCTGCATGCATGAGAAGGGGAGTACAAGGTCATAAATTGCTTCTAACCTGCCATAAAATATTTACCGGACTTGAGGAGGATGATCATGGCCGTTGACCTTAGCGTGCATTACCAGATCCTCAAGTCAGTTCAATCTCAGCTCGTCACGTGCTAAATGTCTCTCTTCTTATACCACCACCACCGCAACCACTACCGACAACTGCAACCTGTCCCATCAATTTTATTTTGTCATACATACTGATCAATGGCCAAAAAGTGCAAGCCCAAGCAGGTTCCAGAATCGATGTGTAAGCGTTTTTTCGGCCATGTTATAACCGCATCACTGCACCTTGGGTAGATATTTTATTTGGGTGCATGTACTGAATTATGCAAATAACTTATACGGGCACTATAGCTACAGCTCCCCCTGGAATTATTGGGGTCACTCCTAGTACTAAATCTGGGTCCCAACACTCTCGCCATCCCTGAACACCGTCTTTCACCACGTCCCCCTAGTTCGCCTACACCACTTCCTTCCATTTCTTCAGGAGCACAATGTGGATTGCCATATCTAGACCTTTCTCCCCCCCCTTTGCTTCCTTCTGTGTCCATTATCATGCCACCACCTCTGCCCTCAACAGGAGATTCTGGGAAACCCACACCTTCGTCGATTGGCCCCAGGGTATTCCACTCTGTGACTGCAATATGCTAACCCATTGATGAGGTTTCGGACTTGGCCACATCCTCTGCTTCTCTTGACAACATACGTTCACCTACTGCGGCATCGGGGTATGGGTTGGGCATGATTTCCAGTCCTTGGGCCACCGCACAGTCATTAGGTATTAATCCTGTGGGAGACCAGGGAGGAAAGGGATGAAACACCACAATGTCGGGGATGAGAGTAAATCGCTTAAGAGCTCTTACAGTACAGAGGTTAGCAGGTGCGTATAATGCCGATGAGATTGCGGCTAGTGTAATGGTGGTGCAGGGCACGTGTACTCTCGATGACATAGCGGAACAGGTGCTGAGAGTCGGTGCATGTTATGCTTCACGCTTCAGAGTCAAACCATGCAGCCAATCTATAGTACAGATCCTACTGACCCCGATGCACGCTATGAAAAAATACCTTCCAGGTAGGCATTGAATCATATCTTCATGTCTTGTTGATCTCCGGGTGCCCTTGCATACAGTTAGCTGAGTCGACCACAGCACACGTCCTGGACAAGCTCATAGCTGCCTACCCACAGCGGCTCGAGTTCTATTGCACGCTGGGGATCGTGCGTTGTTTCCGAGACCAATACCAATTGGCCACTCGCGACTTCACTCATGCGCTCAAAGAGGCAAGGAACTTGCGGAACGCCAAACACCCTCATACGGTCGCAACTGACTCAGATCGTGGTATGAAACCCAGGGGTAAGAAATGGAAAAAAGCGAAAACTCACGGTCAAGCACCACCTGATGGCACTGCAGTTGCCGAAGGATGGATATTTATTCATGCATGCTCACCGGCTGGTCCCTCAAACATAATATAGGTCGAACGCGCTCCGACCGCTCTGGTGAGTCATCCTTGTTCTCATTGTTATTAGCTCACCGTACGGTTACTTCGTTAGGAGTGCATCGAACTGCAGTCACCTAGGAAACAGGCAAGTAAATCATTACTACTATTCTAATACACACATTGATATTGCGCTGTAGCGACAATCCCTTCACCGGCGAAGGCGCTCCTTCAGAGCACTCCGCTGACAGCACAGAAAATAGTTTGAAGGCTAAGGTAACGAAGATGAAGTACTCACCAGTGATGCCTAAGTCCTCTTCTGGTCGAAGATAGAAATCTACAGGAGAAGGCTCAAGATGATAGTCATCAATCAGACGATGTCTGCATTTGCTATATGGACTAGTTTACAAGCTATATTCGAGTCTAAGGGAGCCGCCCCAGGCGCGTCCGGCACTGATGGATGAAGGTCACGTGACCGTGTTGACGAAAGAATAGTTTCGATGTAGAGGATAACTATATCAAAAGGCTTCGCTTTTGAGGTAGTCTAGAGTAAACTATCGAGATTTAAGTTCTGTAGCTATCAAACAAGACTACAGTGACTTCAAGGGGTGAAACAGTTCATTCTGGATGATTGATTCATACATTCGTGGTAGCTACTTATACTATATTAGTGGTAACTACTAGTGTTCGAGATAGTGAGTTAATGGGTCAAAAAACTACATGTAACTAGAGGGGTGACTACTTATAGTCATAAAGTCATGGGAGTGATGGGGATTGTGTCAGGGGTGTTAAGCTTTGGAATAGAGTCTTGTACCTATTATACAAAGCCCCTGTCCACATAGTGTCAAGATAGTAGTCAGCTGGTTGTGTCATGGAGCTCAATAGAAAAAAGAAATCAAATCCCTCCTGCCTAGCATAAATGCTAGTCTTGGTGATGGGGCCGCTGTCTCTGTGCCTCTTCTATGGGGCAGCTGATTGAACACACGTACTTGGAATGACATTCTGTAGTCATTCTGCGACGTCTGGCGCTCCTGCGCAGTCTATACTCCTCTGTGGCGTTTGGTGCCCACACCTCCTCGGTGCCTGTGGCCTGGCGCCTGTCGACGTCATGGCCGATGCCATCAGTCGATAGGCGCACTATCTCTGATCGGCTGCAGTGGTCGATGCTCGTATCCCTGTATCTTATCTGATCTATAGATAAGATAGCTGCTCGTGATGTCATGTGTCTGTCGTCTGTATATGTCGATGTCCATGGTGAGTGTCATTCCTATCTTTTTAGTCGTTTTTCTTTTTTTTTCTTTTATTAGTTTCTTTGTATACATAGATGACTCAAGATAGAATAGTTGCGTGCATCACAACATACATATGCCCGCGAATATATACCCAGTAATGCCTGGCAGCCTGCCAAGTGTAAGAGGATACGCCGGCGGTGTGCATGCTTTAGGCTGGCGGTATACACTGTATACACTGTATACACTGTATACACTGTATATACTGTGCCGCGGCAATATATACAGATAGCTAAATATACACACAAGTTAATAGAAGTATATAGATAGTACATGCTCTATATATGTACGGTTTTAGCGCCCCATGAAACGCTTTTCCTGATTTCCGTGATGTAGGAAGGCGTTGCTTGTCCGTGACTGTAGATTGAATTGATCGATGATGATCGCAATCGAGGTCGCACCTGTGATAAAATGCTGCCGGGCTACGAGGGTGTTTACACTTCCCTGCTCTACAACAACTTGGGCTAGGCCTGAATCTCCACTCGGTAAGTACAGAAATTTAGTCATGTTTTCCTTTCGATCCTCATAATGTAATGCTCAACAGAAGCAAGATATAGTCCACTCCCAGACCTAGTAACGCCTCCCCAACTTGGATACGATAATACTCGCCCGCCAGATATCCACGAAGCTCCAAAGATTTATGTCTCTTCTGTCTCTCGGGCCCTTCGGGGGGGGCTGGGCCCAGAAGTACCTCATTCCGAGTCCACCAGGTCCACAGTTGCGCAGCCCTCTAGCAGTGCTACAGTACCCTCAGCAACCACGACGTTGTCCCAGCTCTCTACTTCATCAGTAGTATCATAACCAGGGTCGTTGCTACCCTCAATAACCACGACTCTGATAGCCTCGCCGGCCGTCACACACACACCCTCCACGATTCCTTCGGCACCCCAGGCTACACATGGCCCTTCTGCCACATTAATCGGCGCAGTCCTCGGCGGAATCATGTTTGTCTTAGTTTGTCTCATCCTTATGCTCCACCTCAGAAGCCGTCTCAATGCGGCTCTACTTTCTACCCAGACCGAGACACATACAGGCAGCCGGCCCGGGAGATGGGATGCTTTGTGTCGTATCTTCCACACACAACCTCCCACGGACACCACACCCTTCCGTCTATCTGAGGCAGAAACTACTGCCGGACGAGGTCCAGCGGATCTGAACCATAAGCAAGACATGGCGAGTCATGCGTTGCCGGCCCTTGTTACACAACCTCCAGCAATGCCAGCTCGATCCGAGCCAGGCCAGGTCTCCGACGGCCATTCCGTCGATCACTCCGTCATGAGCGAGGATCAGCTACCTTCATATAAAACGGTGGGAACCCCCTCAGAGGACACAACGTTGATTTAGTAGCGCCACACCCTGAAATATTCAATGGTCAGCGTACGATGGGGCAAGGACAGCAGACAGAACCTTCCCAGTCTATGAGCTCATTGCCATTATACCATGAAAAACAAAATACCCTCGTCATCGTTGTCGCTGGGCAAATCTATGTATTCCGTTGTCGCGGAGTCTTGGACACGTTTGTATGCGCAACGGCGTACTAATACCCACTATCTTCTGATTCCCTTATTCACTAGTGATGTATAGTACACCACCAGTCGAACATTTGATATTACTGTAACATTGAGGAGCGAGATGAATTTGTTCCATACTTATGTCCTGTCAGCAACTCAGGAAAGGAGGACCATTCACTGGTAGGTCGGGGTCCGAGAGTAACCAGTGTGGAGATAACCAGGGGCTGCACGGGATTGGGCGGGGACGTTGTGGACGTCCAGGCTACACCATAACTCGAGCAATTCTACTAGTATCTGATGCCGCGGTGGCATTGATGCGGCTGCCAGACTCCAGGAGATTGGTGCGCTTTGCTATTTGCTAAACGCGAACATTTGGTATACTCTCAAGGATATCTTCATAGACACCACACAATCGATTTCACGTGTAACTGCCAGCTAATTTCAATAGTGTGAATGCATAATACTGACATTTCTCACACTGTCAGATTATGACCTGACTGCTTGTGGGACTGTGGCCTGGGCTACTAACCGGATTATGTAATTCAGCTGGGAAAAAATAGTCTCCAAGGTGTCTATGCATGCCATGAGTCAGTCACAACGTCGTCAATGTTTCATCCACTGCGTCGCAGACGATGACCCAAGTCATACGTGCCATTTCCTCTCTCAAACACATTCATAGAGCAGGTCAATCTGGGTAATCTAAGGGTATATTCCAACGCTATCTACTGCTTGTTGGCTTCTAGCTCCGAGTTCGTGCTTACGGCTACCGGATCTGCTCATGTCCATCACGCTGCAGCACGCAGATTCATGGATCACGGTACGGGAGCGAGCTCCTTGATTTCAAATTCGGAGCTGTCGATGACCACGTGAGGGATTGGGATTTAGAGTGTGAGGATAGGTGGAGGGATGAAAAAACAGTTGAGAAATTTTTCAACTAATTCAAACCTTGTTTGTAACTACAGTTCACTCTTTTGGACTTCGCAAACGACGATCCACAATGGCGCCCAAAAGCCCGGGCTTAAGGGCCGGGTTCAGGGCTTCTGAAAACGAAGCCCGGCCCTCCTCCTCGTGCTTTTGGAGGCCTGGGCCGGGTCGGGCTTGGGCTTTTTAGTGCTGGGCTCGGGCCCAGCCCGGGCCTGAGCCCAAGCCCGGAGAACACTACTTGGGAAGACGAACACACCTACTAATAGTACTAGTAACGCACGCAGTGTGCAACAGCTACATCCTCAGTTACCAGCATCCCGGCCCCCCTCTTATATTTGATATGGCTGTTACACTAAATACCACTGTTAGTAACCGACTTGGCGTAAGATCCATGACTCAGAGGCCAGGACTTACAGACCATGATATATATTGCAATGTACCTGGTATCCCGGTAAACTGTGTGGTGCTGGCAAGTTCAAACCTAGCTAGGAACCTAGGAATGCCTGGCCAATGCCAGTGGCACTATATTAACTGTACGTAAGTCCAGCAATATATACCCAGTAATGCCTGACGGACTGCCAAGTGTAAGAGAATACGCCGGCAGTGCGCATGCTTTAGGCTGGCGGTATACACTGTATACACTGTATATACTGTGCCGCGGCAATATATACAGATAGCTAAATATACACATAGAAGTTGATAGAACGATATAGATAGTACATGCTGTATGTACGGTTTTAGCGCCCCAAACGCTTTTCCTGATGCTGGCGATGCGTGATGTAGGAGGGCGCTGGTTGTTCGCGACTCTAGATTGAATTGATCTATGATGATCGCAATCGAGGTCGTACCTGTGATAAAATGCTGCCGGGCTACAAGGGTGTCATTTACACTTCCCTGCTCTCCGACAAGGTTAGACCTGCATATCCACTCGTTAACGTTCATAATACATATAATCCGCGTTCAGTATTACCTTCTGAAATATCTAGTGGTAGGTTCATTCAACAACTCCACTCGGTAAGTACAGAAATTTAGTCATGTTTTACTTTCGGTGCTCATACTCATATGCAGGTAATGCTCAACAGGAGCAAGATATAGTCCACTCCCAGACCTAGTAACATTTCCCCAACTTGGCTACGGTGATACCCATCGGCCGGATATCCACGAAACTCCAAGGACTTATGTCTCAAGAAGCTCCCATGAGCGGCGTCGAACTCTCCAGCCTAGTGCTACCGCCTCTCGCTATAACACTACCAGCACCGGTAGGGGTAACTATTACCACCACTTCCCAACCCCGTACTACTACCACCACTTCCCCACTGCGGAAACCCACTGCTACTACTCCCTCCACTGCCCTACTCCAGGAACCCGCTGCTACTACTCCCACCACTTCCCTAATCCAGGCACCCGCTGTTACTACTCCCACCACTTCCCTACAGGCACCCGCTGTTACTATTACCACCACTTCCCCCCAACCCGTTTCCAGCACACCAATAGCACCTATATCAGAGTCATCGACAGGGTCGTTGGTACTCACAGCAACCACGTCTCTGATAAGCTTGCCAGCCGTCAGTGGCAGCACTCACACCTCTACGATTGCTTCGGCACCCCAGGCTACACACACTCCCACCTCCACGATTGTTTCGGCCCAGGCTAGTCCTAGTTCCTCTGCCACATTAATCGGCGCAGTCCTAGGCGGAATCATGTTTTTCTTAGTTTGTCTCATCCTTACGCTCCTCCTCAGTCACCGTCGCAATGCGGCTCTACTTTCTACGCAGACCGAGACACGTACAGGAAGCCGGAGATGGGATGCTTTGGATCGTCTCTTCCACACACGACCTCTCGTGGACACCACACCCTTCAGTCTATCTGAGGCAGAAACGAGTGCCGGACGAGGTCCAGCGGATCTGAACCAAAAGCAAGACATGGCGAGTCATGCGTTGCCGGCCCTTGTTACACAACCTCCAGCAATGCCAGCTCGATCCGAGCCAGGCGAGCTCTCCGACGGCCATTCCGTCGATCAGTCCGTCATGAGCGAGGATCAGCTACCTGCATATAAAACGGTGGGGTCCCCCTCAGAGGACACACCGTTGATTTAGTAGCGCCACACCCTGAAATATTCAGCGGTCAGCGTACGATGGGGCAGGGACAGCAGACAGAACTTTCCCAGCCTATGATCTCATTGCCATTATACCATGAATAACAAAATGCCCTCATCATCGTTGTCGCTGGGCAAATCTATTTCTTCCGTTGTTGCGGAGTCTTGGACACGTTTGTACGCGCAACGGCGCACTAATACCCACTATCTTCTGATTCCCTCATTCACTAGTGATGTATAGTACACCACCAGTCGAACATTTGATATTACTGTAACATTGAGGAGCGAGATGAATTTGTTCCATACAATACTTATGTCCTCTCGGCAACTCAGGAAGGAGGGCCATTCACTGGTAGGTCGGAGTCAGAGTAACCAGTGTGGAGATAACCAGGCTTGGGATTGGGCTGGGTTGTGTAGGCTATACCATAATTCGAGCATGGCGCGGTGGCATTGACTCGGGGAGATTGGTGCGCTCAGTTGCTGAACCTGAACGTAACATTTGGTATACCCTCAAGGATATCTTCATAGCCACTACACAACCAATTTCACAGGTAACTGCAAGAAGTTCAATAGTGTGGATGCATAATGGTATTTGTCATGCATACCAGATTATGACCTGACTGCTTGTGTAGTGTTCTGCAAAGCCCGGCTTCAGCCGCGGCCTAAGCCGGAGCCGGGCCCCCATAAGCCGGGCCGAGCCGGGCCAAAGCCGTCCTGAGGCCGGGATCTAGGGCCCGGCTTGAGTTTTGAGAGCCCGAGCCGAGCCCTGAAGCCGCGGCTTTTGGGCGCTTACCCGGTATGCACTGTTCGGGTGGCAAGCGGCACTCAGGTAGCTAATTTGAGTATCTCCTGTACTCTATTGGTTGAGTTTGAAAAAAATTTCTGTCTGCTGCTCACGGCCATGCCCTTGCCCTGTATCCAGGACCCCAGCGATGAGGACGAGGTTCAGCTGCTCCCTATCAAGAGTGCCCGTTCGGGCCGAACGCTAAAGCCAAGCGCCGCACTGAAGGATCCCGATAATGTGGCCAATGTTCTTGGTCAACGCAAGCATGCCAAGGTCGTGACTAAGGTGGTAGAAACTACTGACCAACATAAAAATAAAAAACAAAAGACTATTGTTGAGCCGGCCCTGGTGATCGAGCCAAATGCAAGGACCATTGCCAAGCCTACTGATTTCAGTAGTACTGAAATGGTTATGAATAAGGAATCTGGTGGCATTACTGGTGAGTCATATCTTTGCATAGAATATTGTCTATCTATTGATCTAAGATTCAGGTACTCAAAGCAAGGCTACACCAGGGACTTCAGCCATACAAGATAAGATAGTCCAGGTCCGGCTCGCCCTGACGGTTGGATCAAGGATCTAGATGCGGTAGAGGGCTTACCTGACACGGAGATCAAGTCCAAAGATCGTACTTTGGATACACGTTATTTTTTCGATAATCTACACGTTGAGGAAGGTAAAAAAATTATTGACTGCAAATTGTGCCGGTGAGTCAGGTCTCCTCCATGGCAGGCAAATGAGGACTATATTATTTGTAGGAAAAATGACCGACAAAAAATAACTTATGTATTCGAAGTAAGTACACTTCGCCGGCACATGCAAGCCTCGCACCAGGTAAGCCTTCATAATGAATTGTAGCTCAGTCTGATCTTCTTGGCACAGGCTCAATACAGAGCTTGTGGAGGGGGAGAGCGAAGTTGATATAGAATACGACTAGCTAGTTAAAAGTACATAGAATTTCCACTTCGGCGTTGCATCCCCTCGGTCGATATTTCCCACTGAAGAGCCCCGGCTTAAGCCGGGCCAAGCCCGAGCTGAGCCCAAGCCGGCACTCAGGGCCCGGCCCTGAATTCTGTGAGCCCGAGCCGGCATGAGCCAAGCCGAAGCCAGGGCTTTTGAGCTGAGCCGGGCTTTGCAGAACACTATGCTTGTGGGACTCACCGCGTTTAGGCCCGGATATTCGGGCCACAACGTCATGTATCTAAATAAAGAAATAGCGTATTTTAGCAGCGAGGAGAGGTCTCCTCGTTGCAAATCAAGGAATATGTCTACCAATCGCAACGCCTAAATAGTGCAGCATTCTTGGGTCTGAGAACAAGACCTCCATTGTATGTGAGCATGCTGCCCTCTGACCTTTCCTCAGTCCGGCAAGGTGTGTTGACCCCAGCTCCTCAAATTCTGGCAAGTTAGATAGTTACCCAGTAGTTGGACATTGGGTAGATTCATTTGCCTCTAATTAGGCTATATATATACAAAATAACACCTGGTTGAATCCGTGCGGTGATGGGAAGGCAGCCATATATAAATTGCACCTTGTTCTTACCCCTCATCGATCATCCTTCGCAGTATTCTGGTGCGACACCTGTTTCACATGGCAAACCGTTTGCCCAGGCCTGGGCAAACTTGGGGGCTTGGTGTTGGAAATAACTAGTATCCTCAGGTCAATTCTCCATTACTGTTAGGTTGTAGATACATGTACACTGTCGTGGCTAGGTACTCGCGTCTCTAGGAGACGCAGGTGGGGCCGGGCAGACATGCCCGGCCTGCATATAGGAGTGGAGCAGCGCTAGTTAGTTCTCCTCAGTGTCTGTCCACACTGAGGAGGTAAGAGTGCCGTCGCGTTATATTGTTCTAGACAGCTGATCATTCTGTAGTCTGATCTTGTCTAGGTAATACCCAATACACACTCAGTGTCTGTCCACACTGAGGAGGTAAGAGTGCCGTCGCATTATATTGTCCTAGACAGCTGATCATTCTGTAGTCTGATCTTGTCTAGGTAATACCCAATACACACTCAGTGTCTGTCCACACTGAGGAGGTAAGAGTGCCGTCGCGTTATATTGTCCTAGACAGCTGATCATTCTGTAGTCTGATCTTGTCTAGGTAATACCCAATACACACTCAGTGTCTGTCCACACTGAGGAGGTAAGAGTGCCGTCGCGTTATATTGTCCTAGACAGCTGATCATTCTGTAGTCTGATCTTGTCTAGGTAATACCCAATACACACTCAGTGTCTGTCCACACTGAGGAGTCTGATCTTGTCTAGATTGACAAGTACCCGTTGCATAACCTACTTACCGCACCAAGTTGTCGCCCATCTCAACACTTGGCTACACTGGATGCCTGAGGTGTGGCTGGTGGAGGATCCACCACCAAGCAAACAGCCATCAGCAGACACCACAACCAAGGCGGAGGTAAGACACGTACCAGGCCAAGACCTTGAGCTGAGAACCGCAGCCACAGTCCCGAGGATGCCCCACCTAAGCGAAGGAAAGTCTGCTTGAAAGGGAAGGGAAGGGGTGTGGCAGGGTCGTGGGGGGGGACGGCAGAATTGTGCAATTGGTTTCGAGGAACCTGGGGCTGATGTGAACAATTGTCTCAGGATGCAGCTAGTCGCTAGTCAGGATAGTACCAAGTGCATGACAACCTGCTCATCAATCAACAAGGGCATGTTTCTGCTGTTCTAACCTACATCCTCCAGGCTCTTTCAAGTATGCATGATGTGCATATACAAACATCGGTGTGCATCCTGACTTGACGCTAGATACCCACCGTTACCTCAGCTCATTATGTGAGTAACCAACAACATACACCACGGGGATGTCAGGGCAGGGAGTGGCATGGGGCAGTTCAGCACTTACATGATTTGGCCGCTGGGGAGCTGGGGGGATATGAATATCAGCCATGGGTAGGAGATGGTGGGGAGGGGAGGGGCTTACTTTTGCTTGGACAGTGACGACGAGGGACACTGTGGGAAAGAACACCGCCAAACTCCGGTGGAAAATCCACCAGGTATTGTCGGCCGGTGGATTTTCCACCGGAGTTGCATCCACCGATCCATCCACCGATCCCTTAGGTGGATGAATTTTTGCCAGTGTGAAGGAGAATCCCTTAACACTGCAAAGGGGTTTTCCAACAGCAGCGCCGGTGGAGGATCCAGCATATTATAATGGTATCACCATGTACATAGACACTAGATAATCCATGAATAATATAAATGGCCAGTCAATTATTTATATGTGGATCACCAAGCCTTTTAAATGGATGAAATTTGTGTGGGTTATCCTTTAAAAGCCATAAAAGAGCACTAACTACAAGGTAATTACAAGTCTAACTCCACTATTAATTCTGGACCTTATAGGTCCACAGCCCGCACTGTATCCCAGAGCTAGTTAACCCATCTCCACAGGTGAGCACATCGACTACGCACTGTATGGCGGCTTCCCGGCTGTGATCGAGCATGACGTTCTCGTCGGGCATGCCCAGAGCAAAGGGAGGGAGATACCAAGGGGCATGGCGAGGGCAGGGATGAGGGTGGAGAGGGCTGTAGGTTGGGCATTGGGGAAGGTCAGCAAGCAGGCACAGCGGCACTAGGAGAGGCGATGTCATTTGTAGAGGGCGTGCAGAGTGAAGACGTAGAGTGTGAATGTAATGCCTGGAGATGGCGAGCAATCAAGAGGTGGGGAATATACGATCAGCGAGTGTGAATACAAACATGACAGAACACCAAACCACAAATACCAGCAAAAACCAAATATGAACACAAATGAATAAGTAATTCGGCAAGTTCAGCCACCATCACACAACAAATGAACATACCCACTGTAAATAACCCGTGTATCTACATGTACATTAGTTATTACATAATCCCAGTGGGCCCCTTAGGGACCCACTGTATAGTTTATGCGTGGGAACCGGCCAGCGGCACCCATCGCATCTTACCCTTACACTGTCACTACGTAGCATCAGAATACCACACATTGGTCAAGTTCTGTCGTGCTCTTGTGACCTGAGGCTTAAGATAGATATCTTTACACATTTTTGAACTATCCTGCGGTTGATCGCCACGCGACCAACCGATAGTGGATTCGAAGCAATCTTGAAAAAGATCGCTGCGTCGACGACTAAACATCGTTGAGACCCTCCAGTAGACCCTCTACTGTCGGCTGCGAGCATGATGATTCCACGCAGTCGAAGATGGACACGAGCGACGAGCTTGAGGTCCACACCCCAGGCGCAGCCCAGCAACACGATGGCTGACGCTATCCTGGACCAAGAAACCAGGAAGATAGAAGACGGAGAGATCGTTGATATCACCGCCCTCGTCCCCTCAGTAGAGAACAAGGAAAAGCCCGACCACGTCTCGTCGAGCGTGGCCGAAGAAGAGACGAGGCCGAGCGATGAGCCGGCACTGCCCCCCCATCTCCCTCTGCCCAAGGACAAAGGAAAGGGCAGAGAAGTCTCGCCGTCATCAGATGGTAGAGCAACAACGTCGAGACGGGCACAAAGCCACAACTCAAACTGACGCTCACGAAGTAGAGCGACGACGATCGTCCCTGAAGGAGGACAACGGCAAAAGAGACGAGCCCCAGACAATGGTCAGGACTCGGAATACTCAAGCTCTAGTCGCAAGAGCTCGAGGGCTCACGCCATCGACCACGAGACGGCAGAGGCCCTGAACAAACAGGTGCAGGCTGCGCTGCACCGAAGTACGCTGACGCACCACAAGCACGATCAGCTGGCATCGCAGCTTGACAACGCCGCTGCCGCCCTAATGGCAATCGGCAAGGAACTCCACCAGGCGGAGGAGGTCAGGCTGCAAGACGCAGCCACGCTGGAGAACGTCCAGAAAGCACTCCGCCCACGCGGGGAACGCGACGCAACCCGTCCGAGCTCGCGACAGTCTGCAGCTAACGAACGCAGTCGCGACGCGCGCCGACAGGAGCGAGACAAACAGCGAATGCCACCGCCAGCCGTCCCGGTCGAACAGGACGTAAGGTTCGGGAACGAACCTCAGGAACAACCGGCTGCCCCAACGGACAGCCGTAAAATGATCCAACAGATCGTTAGGGATCAGGTTGCCTCAGAGCCTGACTCGGAAATGACGACCGAGAGCTTAGAGCTCGAAGTCGCACACTGGCAGCGTAAAGAAGCCGCAGCCGCGCGCCGCGCACTGCCACACATGGGCACTTGAGCTACTAGCGAAGAACGCTGAAGAGACGGTGGCCCACAGCCACACCACTCAGTTGCCCAACGAGCAGCTCACGCAAGCCGTACAGAACGCACGGCAAGCTCGCGCAGCCTACAACAGCAGGCTACGGATCCGCAACGCGGGGCTGACCGGGGACACCAGACACAAAACACCCCCGGAACCGAGAGCACAAAATGCTCCCGATCCCGAGCCCGGTCCGGGCCTGGGGCCCGTTAGGGCATATAACAACCTGCCCCGCGCGGCGTCACAAC
This sequence comes from Gautieria morchelliformis, assembly GCA_015179125.1. NCBI lineage: Eukaryota > Fungi > Basidiomycota > Agaricomycetes > Gomphales > Gomphaceae > Gautieria > Gautieria morchelliformis. The sequence continues at coordinate 117,198 of WHVA01000131.1, read as the reverse complement.
CGCGCGAGCGATCCATGGCCCCAACGGAAGGCCAGGGAATCCCTGACCAGGCCGACGTAGTACCAACGGAGCCGTATGATGGGATCACACGGATGATCCGCGTGGCGTTAGCAGACGCCGCGGACACAGACCCGGAGAAGTCTGTGCTAGCGAAGGCTGGCGTAAAGTTGGCCCACCCCGAGCCATATGCAGGGGGATCGGACCTCGAAGAGTTTGAAATCTTCGTGGCAGCCATCCTACGATGGCTAAAAATGAACTGCCTCCTAGGGGCAACCAGCATTGACACGCAGGTTGGCTATGTGGGCACTCGCCTCACTGGCGAAGCCCAGGAATGGTTCCTTCGAAACGTTGAACGCTTCGATCGCCAGGTCCACAGCTGGACGCTGGAATCAGTGATGCAAGGCACCTTCAGGAGCCAGGTGATACAGATGGGGGACTGTAACGCCCCATCAACATTCCAACGGCTGATGACAGCGATTTTCCGCGACTGCATAGGTTGCTTCGTCCATGTATACATGGACGACATCTTCATATTCTCGCTCTCAATACAAGAGCATGAAGAACACCTCTACATCGTCTTTGACAGACTGAGGAAGAACCACCTCTTTCTGAGCAAGAAAAAGGTGGACCTCTACTCCATCGGAATGGAGTGCCTCGGCCATATGATCGATGGCCGAGGGGTACATGCCGACAAGGATAAGATGCAACGCATCCGCGAGTGGCGCAGGCCACGGACGTTCAACGATGTCCAGCGTTTCCTCGGGCTCCTACAGTATCTGGCACACTACATGCCGGATGTTAGCGCATATACCACCCCGCTATCGGGCTGTGCGCGTAATAACCGTCCATTCGAATGGACACCACTGCTCGACAAATGCTGGCAAAGCATTAAGGTGTTGGCCTGTAAGGCCCCGATCCTGCATCCAGTAGACGCAAGGTGCCCAGAGCCGATCTGGGTGATCACCGACGGATCAAAAGCCGGCATCGGTGCGGTCTACGGCCAAGGTCCTGACTGGAAAACTTGTCGACCAGCCGGCTTCTTATCAAAGAAGTTCAGCGTTGCTCAGCAACACTACCGGACTCACGAGCACGAGACGATCGCGGTGCTCGAGGCTCTCATGAAATGGGAGGACAAACTGCTGGGGCGAAAGTTCACCCTCGTCACGGACCACAAGGGACTCGAGTACTTCGAGACCCAAAAGAGCCTATCTGACCGACAGGTCAGGTGGTGGGAGTTTCTATCCCGGTTCAATTTCAACACCGTTCATGTAGACGGTGTAGAGAACAAGGTAGCAGACTGCCTGTCGCGCTATTACGAGAGCGACACGAGTGATGACAATCACCCGGACCACGTCTTCGTGAACGCGGATGCGCGTTTAGACCCGGACGGTGAGTTATTGCCCACCGACCGGTATGTCGAGCTGTGAACAGCGGCGACAAGACGCTCTAAACGCCTCGCTGAGAGGACAGAGGCGAGAGTAACGGAAGCCGCCGCATTAAACGAGGGTTCACCAGAGCCCGCGAACGTCGCTGCGTCCAGCGACGATGACGATGATGTCAGAGCCATCGCCGCAGGGAATGATGGTGCACCCCTGCGCTGGATCGTTGAGCAAGGCGTAGACCTGTCTAAGGTCCTACGATACGCGTACCATAGGGACACCATGTTCACAAAGATCATGGCGCACCCAGACGCGCACCCGAGATTCGGGATCCGGGACGGGCTGATCTGGACTAAGAATCAGCTCAAGAGAGACGTCGTTGCCGTCCCCCGCTCTGTTCTTCAAGGGGGAAGGAGGCTGATCGAAATTATCATCGATCGGGCACATCAGATAGTCGGCCACTACGGCCATCTGAAGACTTCAAACTACGTTCGAAGAGCATATTGGTGGCCGGGCATGAACCCAGACATAGAAGCGTTCTGCACATCGTGCGCGAGGTGTCAGATGACGAAAACCGGGCCATAACGGCCCAAAGGCCTACTACACAGCCTACCCATTCCGGATAGGCCGTGGCAGTCGATTGGCATTGACTTCATGGGGCCCCTGCCCAAATCCAACGACTATGACTACCTAATGGTAGTCATCGACCGACTAACATCGCTCGTACACCTCGTGCCAACCATGACGAGTGTGTCAGCCAAGGGAGTAGCCTGGCTGTTTCTGAAAGAGGTCATCCGACTGCACGGAGTTCCCGACTCCATCGTCTCAGACAGAGACTCAAAGTTCACGTCGATCTTCTGGCATGAACTCCAGCGACTCATGGGGACTAAGCTCCTCATGTCAACTGCCTTCCATCCACAAACGGATGGAGCAACCGAGCGGGCAAACCGCTCGATCGGCCAGATATTGCGCGCGGTCGTCAGAGACCATCAGAAGGATTGGGCAGTGAAATGCCCAATGGTTGAGGTCGCCCTCAACAGCAATGTCAGCGCGACCACAGGGTTCGCACCTTTCGAGCTGAACCACGGCTATATGCCGCGGATAGACCTCCCCATGGCCGTGGACACCCCGTTCAAGGGGGTAGCCCGGTTCGCACATCAGGCAAAATGGAACCTGATGGCGGCCCACGATGCAATCATAGAGCATCGGGTGACACAAACGTTTCATGCAAACAAGAAACATATGGCGAGTGACAGGTACACCGCCAACGACTGCGTCTACCTTTTGACACAAAACCTAACTCTCCCGAAAGGAAGAGCCAGAAAACTAGTCCCGTGGTACATCGGACCGTACCGCGTCATCGAGGCTCACAACGACGCCTCGACGGTGACCCTCGATCTTCCCGACGAGCTGAAAAGCCGTCGCATTTCACCGGTCTTCCATTCCAGCCTCGTACGGAGATATGAGGCTAACAACGACGAATTGTTCCCTCGTCGCGAGGCCAAGTCATTTTATGACTTCAGAGCAAATAACAACAAGGAGTGGCTCGTCGACGAGATTATCGCACATCGATGGATAAACTCGACGGACATGGAATTCCAGGTCCATTGGACCCTAGGCGATGTAACATGGGAACCCATGTCGTCCTGCAAGGACCTCGAAGCCCTAGATAGCTACCTAGAGCTTCGGGGGGTGGGCAAGCCACGCAACCTCCCCAGACGCCACTAGACGCGTCTGTCACGTGCAGACCACGTGACACGCCGGCCACGGCACGGTTAAATTTTCACCTCAGATCTTTCCGAGGGCGCATGACTTCTTGGAAGCAACCACCACCATCATCTACCCACGAAGATGATGCCCCCCAAAGATGGGATGGACGTTGACCCGTCAACGTCCACAACGCGAACAACGGCCCCGAGACAAGGGGCCACTGACATTCTCCGTGCTCCGATAGACCAGGAGCACTGGATGATCGTGGGATGAGAGGATGCCCTCGCCATCGTCCACCTTGCGCAACGTGCGCGGACTATGCCGTGCACCTTAGGGCCGCGACCGGCACCTGCAAGGTCAAGTTGCGGGATGAAGACATCGGCAACGCCGTCGATGCAGCTTGGGGATGGCTCCCAAGGGGCATCGCGCGTGATGCGCGAGAAGAGCCCCTCCGGGACGTCCACGACCTCAAAAAAGAGGTCAAGGAGCTAGAATGCGCGGTCGAGGACCGCGACGATGTGCTCGTAACTGAGCGCGCCAGGATCAAGGAACTGGAGCAGCAGCTGAGTGCAGCCCAGCTCCAGGTTACCCTGGTCCACGCTGCCTCAAAAAGGCCGCGACATGACCCGGCCACAGACCCAGTGGCCGGGCCATCTTCACCTCACGCGACGGCGCCGTTGCCGGCGCGTGCAACATCGGGGCTTGCATCCCGATTGTCGGCGCCGACTCCAACCACGACAACAACGGAAGGGCAGAGCGTACCTTCTGACTCTGCGTATGGTGTCCCAGATGGATGGGAGTCCGACTCGTCCGTCTGGAAGGCCTACGACCCCGAACGGGCACAGCGGCTGGCAGAGCAGCCAAAGAAAAAGCGCAAGAAATTGCGCGGCTCCCTCCACACCGTCAATGGGCTAGCCATTGCGAAGGAAAGCGCAATCAGCGCTTACCTAGCGGTGTCATCGTCGCACACCATCAACGACCCCGCCCTTCAGCGGCGGGTAGCACAGGTCGAGGCCCAGTACCTTGGGCCTGGCGTGGCCCTACCTCCGCCGGTGGGGACAGTTGAGTCGGTTCATCCTCCCTACCCGGGGGAGGGAAGGCTCATCCCACTCGGAGATCCACCCATCTCCGAGACGGGCCTCCTACCACGACCGGTAGGAAAGGCCCAACAACGTCGTACCCAATGGTATGACGTCTGCCCGCTCGATGAACCCCACTTCGTTGAACTCATAGCGCGGGCAAAAGAAACGCTGCAGATCGCGCGTACGCGCGAGATGATCGGCGTATTCAAACGCATCGAGCATGAACAACGCGCTCGCAATCCCAAAAGGGATTGTCTCGTGATAGCGGGCGGTACCCCGCACGACATCGCGGCCATTCTAAAGGGTTGGATACACAACCCTGAAGGAATCCCCTCCACCATCCGTGACAACGCGGATGGCACCTTCAACCTAGACGACATGGACGTCTGGCTGTGGTTGAAGGCCCTTCCACCCCGGGTCAAAGGGGTCGCATCACCGCTCAGGGCGAGGCTACTCGACCTCTTCGGCTCGACGGACCAATGGTCGAGCCTCGTCGACACCAGGGAAGTGCTGACACCTCAGAGCACCACCCTGCGGCTCTCAATCACGGGCCCATTCCCTGTGGAGGGCCGAGCCGGCCCTGACATCCCACTCGTGGAGATCGCGAGATGGTTGGCCCGCTACGCGGGAGTCACTCGCGAGCGAGCGGCGCATTGAACATTACGTTCAGCGCAGCATCACCGGTGTGGCATTCAGCGCCGCCGCCCGTGAGGGCCAACAAAAGGTCATTGAGACCAGCCATGTGAGGGCCGCGGTGCCACGACCCCTCACTCACGCTCAGCTCGACCAAGACCTGGCGCGCTTCCGGCCCCCTCTTCAAACGGAGGACCCGGCCGTTGAGGCCATGCTCCGCGAGGACATGGGCCCCAGTGCCCAAGCGGAGACCGCCGCTAGTGGTGAGGCCGACCAGCCTCACCCAATCACCACCGATGACGCGGAGATGCCCCCGGAGGAGTCACATGCTCCTCCAGCCCCGTACAACGTCGTCGTCGTCGTATCGGCCACTCTAGAGGAATCCCTCATGGACGACCTCTATGAGTAGTAATTAACCCCTATAGTTATGTATAGAGGGGGAGGGTGTAAATAACCCGTGTATCTACATGTACATTAGTTATTACATAATCCCAGTGGGCCCCTTAGGGACCCACTGTATAGTTTATGCGTGGAAACCGGCCAGCGGTCCCCATCGCATCTTACTCTTACACTGTCACTACATAGCATCAGAATACCACACATTGGTCAAGTTCTGTTGTGCTCTTGTGACCTGAGGCTTAAGATAGATATCTTTACACCCACACACCATAAACCACAGCCTCAAATCCCGCTTCGATGAAGTAGGCATGCTCCTTGCGGAGGTAAACGTCGGGGAGCTTGGGGCAGTGGGTGGGGGAGACGGAGAGGTGGAGTGGAACGAGGAAATTGGATGAAGGTGGTGCGATGAGGTGGAGGACATTGGTGAGCGATGGACGTAGCAGAGTTGGTGGAGGTCAACATCCAATGTCGAGTCGAACTAGACCATCGCTGAGGCACTACGTTCCATGCATGCATGAGCCACCAGTGCAGCGTTGGTATCTGAGTCCCCCCACATGGTGTTTGTCTGCGCAAACTCGCTCGTCATCGCCGAAAAGGTCGTCTCTGCAAAGCATCGTTACACAACCTCTGCATCATTGAGACCCCCCATCGCGGCCCGTGTGCTCACACGCTGAGCTCTCCAGACTCAGGCCAAAGGAGTTCCACACCCTGTATCTCTGGGACATAGCAAGCCGTAGTTGAGGTGGGGAGGTGTTCAATGCAGTGATCGTGTCAGCTAGCTCGAGGGGTGACAGTGTGTACTTCAAAATGTCAAACTTTGTCACAGCAACTTATCTAAGCTCAGTGTCAGGCACGTACTGTCTGAGTCTGGTGCCGAGTGTGAGTGTGAGTGGACAAGCTGTTTGAATGACTCTGACCGCATCACGGCAGTGTAGGCTAACTTATACCATTTCACACCAGTGTTAGTCAGAAGTCTTGTGGAGCAGTTGGATAAAGTGTTGCTGAGTAAGTACGTTTATCATTAGGTCGCTCGTTCGAATCTGCTTCCAGACATAATTTTCCACCCTTGAATCCCTTTACAAGGATGCCTTCTACATCGGTAAGCTGGGATGTAAGTATGTGCTTAGAATACAGGATGGCATCTAGGTGGGTAGTGTTTTTTCTTTTGTCTTTATTTATGGTAATAGTTGTTGATATTCCAATGATTATTACTGGTATATCCCTTGGAAGACTTAATGGATAATCCTACACATATGTCAATGGAAATGAAATCCACCAAAAAAAAGGCCTTATTGTGAGTGGATAGTCCATGTACTGTAAGTGGATGTGGACATGGACCCCTGAGCGGCCGGTGGACTTACCATGAGGAGTATATGGTGGATAGTCCACCCTTGAACCAGTGGAGTGTCCATCTACTGGTGGTGGACCATCCACCAAAACCGTGTATGGACGTCCCACTAATTTATCAGGGGGTTTGTTCCCGCAGTGGGGAGCCTGCGGAGACTGAGACAATGACGCCCATGAATACTCGGAGCGACTGGGCTTGTGGCGCCTGGGATGGCAATGGGGGTGAGCGGGGCGGAGTGGGGTGGATGGGATGGCGGACTCACGTTTACTCTGAGCATGACGCCAAGGAGAAGGCACAGCACGAGCGGGCCCCACAGGTCCCAGTCCCTGGCGGGAGATTCGAGAATAAGGAATAAGAATAAGCCGCGGGGGGGGAGAGGGGGAGAGGATACGCACCTGAGGACCTCACGCGCGCTCCCCGCGGGGCGCGAGTACAGCACCTGCACGGGCTTGGAGTATACGTAGAGGAGATCGCTGGCTTGCGCGGGAGATCAGTGGTCAATGGTCAGTTCACAGCGGGGGCGGGGTCGGGGAGACTCATCGCAATGGTGGCTGCGATGGGCTCGGCGAGCGTGTCGGCGCGGGCGTAGCTGTGGTGGGCAAGCGTGAGTGTGAGTGTGCGGGTGCGGGACGTACCGCGCCTCGACGCACACGCTGCGGGCGGTGCTCTTCCCTGCGGCGGCGGCGCTCCCGATGTTCCCCGAGAGCGGGGACGCCGCGCCGCTGCATTGCCGCCGCCGCCGCCGCCCGGAGGCGCGAGCTGCTCCCGCGGCGGCTCTTCCCCTGGCCAATCTGCGACGACCTGTCCGGCGGAAGCGTCGGGCGGCAGAACGCGGGGATGCCCCTGATACATCTCTGAAGAGAGGTCTACTTTTCCAGATGTGCACACAGTGCATGTATACCAAATCATATCATACCTCTGTTTAGGCTCAACCGGCCTACTCTATCAGGAGCTGCGTACAGTTTTACATTACAGATTGTACTTTGAAATTTTCCTTTTTACCAATTTGTCATAATTATCATGTGAATTCACCGCATTCCAAATTGAAACTCCTACATCGGGTCAGCTCGACCACTCACCGTCACACCGCATTTACATTCTCTACAAGGTTATCGTCTTCACCCTATTTCATCGCGCAGACGAGGACTATGAGGAGGCAGATCTATTTGCTGTATCTGGACAGGACAGATAGAGGAATATACATATAAATATAAGGACCGTCCGATAGCCACCTCGATAGCCACCTGGTCCTTGTTGGAGTATGGCGAGCGCTAGAAGCTACTAGCACATTAGTAAGCTTGGTCACAAGGATATTTAAGTCGAGTCACCATAGTTAGATTCCTTACGCGTTTGACAGAGCTCAGACAAACACGATTATTGTTAACTCTCGAGGTCCGCACCGAAAACCTAACACACCTAACGAAAACGACAGAGCTCGCCAATTTTACGCGGTGTATGTACGGTTTTAGCCCTAAACGCTTTTGCAAGGGCGTTTCTTGTCCGCGACTGTAGATTGAATTACAGTAATCGAGTGGATCAATGTAATATGGACTGACATGCTGAATTATAGGATTTTTTTCTTTCTCGAAGTCGAAGCTGGTCGCCAAAGTGCCAGGAGGAGTTTGCAAGGCCAAACGCTATGGCAGCGCTGAGTAACCGGGTGGATTAGCTAATCGACGAGGGGTTACGTGACCTCGGGTGTTCCCGTATCGTGGTCGTTGGCAGCACCCATTGCTACCCTGGCCCATTTGCCTGATCCTCTCCCCAAACCCAGTGGCGCAAGATCTAAGATCACGTACATACTGAGTCTTCCTTTTTTGCTACCAACAGGTATTAGCTCAACTGAATGGTGTGCCTAATATTTTCAATTCAGTTGAGCCAATATATATTGGTAGCAAAATCTACCAAGTACACTAATAGACTTGATGTAACGATCCTTTGGAGGTGTAGCGAAGTACTGCTTGTGGGTGCCAGCCCCCAGGCTACTCTTCTATTAAACCACTATTCCCCTCAATTCTCCATTATTTATATTCGCATTGTATATATAACTAGCAGCAAACTGCCTCGAGGTTCCCTCGTTCAACGAGTAGGACCATCGAAGCGCCCTATTTTCAGAGTCAGCGAGTTGTGTCGGGCGTCGCCGCCTCAGTTATTCATCGCCATCCTTGGCGCCCTTGCTAGTTCGTGAACGCTCACTAGCGGATCGATGGACTGCTAAGTCCTTGGTCTCGCTCACTTATAAACCCTAGTGGCCAAGGCATGAACTAAATGGAACTCGAACCCAATCAATCACCAGCTTCTTCTGCATCTACTCAGCGACAACCCACCACAGACACACGACAGACCAGATTCAGCGCCAGAGTAAAGGCTGCAAAGGACGACGCAGCATCCACCGCTCGAATATCTTCGCTCAGACACACCCGTTCTACCACTCAGCTCGAACCCACCGACTCGAAAGGAAAGGGCAAGGCAGTTCCAGAGGAATCACCTGCCAGAACGACCAAGAGGTACAGTGTCCCTACATCATTGTCCTCACGATTCACTGTTTCTCCTAATCGCAGGAGTCGTCGTATTACACTCTCCACCACAGCATCCGCCCTCACTATCAACGAGCCCGCACGCGACCCGAAGGGGAAAAAGCGCGCCGCACCTGACTCTGATCCGGAACAGGAATCAGAAGACGTCCCAGCTACTAAGGTTCGAAAGACCACGTACTCCCTCCGATCCCGAAAATCGCTCGCTGCAGCCGATAACAAACAAGTCATGCCCAAAAAACCGTCCCGGCTATCCAAAGGCAAGGCCTCCGCTGCCGGTGCCAAAGCGAAGGCCGCTGCCGCTGCCTCCTCGTCTGCGTCTAGGGTGGAAGATGATGACCTGGAGATGATGGACGTGGATGACAGGAGCGAGGATGAGGACATTTCACATCATCAAGGAGATGGTCGAGAAGACGATGACGACGACGACGACGACGATGATGATGACGACGACGACGGTGGGGAGCATGGTGCATTTGCTCCCAGCGGTGGAGCGACCACCGGCAGTGGCCCTGGCCCAGGCGGACTCGACGAAGGCGCTGCATTGGCCCTATTCGGCGACTATCGCTCAATGGGCTCGTATATGGTCACTCTCTCAAATCGACTCAAGACAATACTGAACAACATCAAACTCACGGCCGACGCGACCACTCGGCTCGTCGCCCTTCAAGAACTGAGCGAGTTACTCAGCATCAGCACGGAGGACACACTTTCTCCCTACTTTCAAGTTGATGCGTTCGTCAAGGAACTTGTCAAAATTATGGGCGGTAAGGGCGGTGAGGCCGCCCAAGACGATGAAGGCGATGATGATGCCCCAGATGAGGATGCTGCACTCGCTGCCGCTCTCGCTATCAGTTCCGGCGGCACTTTCACTGGCGATGACAATCTTGAGGCTCAGGTTCTTGCTTGCAGATGCCTAGCTAACCTCATGGAGGCTATGCCCGGCTCTGCTCATACGGTGGTTTATCATGGCGCTGTGCCCGTCCTCTGTAGCAAGCTTATTGAGATCTCTTACATAGACCTGGCAGAGCAGACACTCAGTGTATGTCCTTATTGCTTATAATATCATTTTATGAACTCACTCTATCTCCAGACTCTCGAGAAGATCTCGGAAGAGTATCCCAGCGCGATCGTCCGCGAAGGTGGTCTTGCCGCATTGCTCAATTATCTTGACTTTTTCTCTACGACTGTCCAGCGCACGGCGCTCCAAGCAGCATCCAACTGTTGCAGGAATGCGTCGCCGGACAGTTTCACCATGATTCGGGATGTTTTCCCGATCGTGCGAAATGTCCTCGGCTACTCAGACCAGCGCCTTGTGGAATATGCATGTCTTTGCGTCATTCGTACCATAGAGTCCTACTACCGGACCTCTCCTGGCTTGCTGGAGACGCTCCTCGACACAGCTCTAATCCGCGCCGTCCATGCCCTCCTCTTGCCCGCAGGTGGCTCGCCGCTCATCTCATCTAATACGTACACATTATTCCTGCGTGCGCTCTGTACAGCCGCCAAGGCCAGCCCTAAGATCACCGTAGCACTCCTTGAGGCGGATGTCGTCGACATACTGTACCAGATATTGACCGGGGTGCTTCCCCCCCAGAGCGACAACCATATGGAAGAGGGTGCGGCATCCGGAGGTCAGGGTCTGGGAGGTGGTCTTGCAGATATGGCGGTGATGCAGAACCTCGCCCATCGTCCTAAAGAACAGGTCGAAGAGGCCCTGAGCTTGATTTCGGAGCTGATGCCCCCTCTTGCGAAAGGTCAGTTGTTATATCGTGTGTTCTCGCGTGTTTGGCATGCTAAAACTGTGTTGTAGATGGCGTGTTTGATCACAAGGCCTACACGGAGAAAGCGCTCGCACGACTGGTCAAAGCCAAAGCCAAAGCCGACCGGGCAGCTCAGCGCGCATCTACGGCGTCATCTGCGCCACATTCGAAGGCTCCGACGCCACCTGTTCCAGATGATGCCGTGCAGACACCCGACGCCGCGTCTCAGGCACCAGCTGCAGATGGGGGCGAGGGGGTCCCGGCGAAAGATCCTTCAGTTAATCGCACAGAACTCCTTCGATCTAAGCCAGAACTGGTTGCTCGCTTTACCAGGCTTCTTGTTCCTGTTCTCGTGGATGTTTACGCCGCCAGTGTTGTATCCCATGTACGGACAAAGACTCTCACCGGGCTGCTCAAGGCTGTGAGCTTTCTTGACGGCGATGACCTGAGAAACGCGTTAAAGGTGAGCGAATTTGTCGATTCCCCCCCTTATGAATGTTAATTGTACTCGGAACGACTGTAGTTCGTGCCCGTTGCAAGCTTCGCAGGTTCCATTCTTTCGACTAGGGATCATCCGACGCTGGTGGTCAATGCGCTTCAGCTTGTGGAGCTTCTATTGTGCAAGATGGCTCCTGAGTATAAACCTGCGTTTCGCAGAGAGGGCGTCCTGCATGAAATAGAGATGATTGCAGATCAAAAACTCTCACCGAAACCAAAGGAGCCGGAGCCTGCCCCGCCAGGTTCATCAGTGGAAGGCATGCTTCCGCCGCCGCCAGCTGTCAGCTTAGCCTCCACCAAGCGCTCGGCATCCCACATCTTAGATCCACAAAATGCCGTCACGCTTCGCGGTCGCGTGGTTCGGTTCAAATATCTGAGCGGAACGGTAGAGCTGGAGGATGCGGTCTTTGCCCAGCTGCGCTCGTTGGTTGCGCGCATTTCGGAGCCAGATGCTAACGAGGACGTGTTGAGGCAGAGTTTAGATGAGATTGCTGATCTTTTTGCGTCGCAAAATACGTCGGTGTCTAGCTTTGAGTTGCTACAGAGTGGGCTTGTCGACGGGCTATTGGAGTTTGCCACTGTTAAAGAGCGAAAAGGTGCAGTGCTCGTGTTACTGGGTCATTTATGGCGTCTCAAACTATTTTATTCAGTCGAACCATCGGCGCGACAACAGTTGCTACTTGAGACGTTCATCGAACGTCCAATACTTGGCAGCATCTCTCCTACATCGCAGACGCCCTTTTCAATCCTCGTGAAGAAGCTTCAAGAGAGTTTGACGCGAATGGAGTCTTTCGAAGTTGTCACAGTTTCTCAGGGTATTGATGGTAAGCTCGTTCTGTAAATGCTGTACTCCATCCCAATCAGTCTGTAAAACAGATTCCAAACGCAACTCGGCATCGCTGCTTGCCCGACAGCTTCGCCTGCGTTTAGTCGCCGAGGAGGGTTCGGACATCCCGCGCAATTGTTCTAACATAATTGTGTCCATCCACGCTATTGCAACGTTCCAGGCATTGAATGATTACCTCCGCCCTCGTGTCTCTGGCCTACTAGGTGGCATGGGTGGTTCACGGTTATCAGGCATGCTTGCAGCGCTAGCAGCGTCAGGGATTCCTGCCGGCGCGTTGGCACGACCTGGAACAGGGCTAAGTGCTGGAAGTGCAGGCGAAAGCTCGACTTCACAAACACTCCCACCCGCAACAGGGACCAGTGCCAGTATGGGCGCACTGGCCTCCGCCCCGGCAGAATCTTCTGCTGCCGCCGGGATAGCACGGCGGCGAAGTCTGCGCCTGAGTGCAAAGACGGCAAATTCATCCTCTAGCATTGCTGCTCCTGTTGCGCCGGCTCCCGCCAACCCGCTTGACGCTTCTTCACTTGACCCGCCTTTGAGCGAGACGGCGGTGAATGAAGACGATGTGCGCGACGAGTTTCCAGAGGATGATTTTGAAGCTGAGGTATGTACTCGTTGTTAATTTCTTGAGCTATCTGATTATATGTGACTCTGAACTAGGTATTCGAAGAGGATGTGGAGCCTGATCCTTCTGTGTCAGAAACAACCGTCACTTTAAATGTTGCTGATGGTAGGCCAGACTTATTTAGTCAAGGCTTAGCTGACACAAGATATAAGATGGTTCCAAAGTAGAAGCTCAGACACCAGATGGTACCCGCATAGCCACGCCGAATCTTGCCAAAGACCTACCTACACAACCCTCGTCATCCTCGGCAAAAACGTCCTATGCTGCAGCCTTGAAGGCTAAACCAAACGACTGGCACTTGGAGTTTTCAATGGACAATCAGACTCTGCCACTCGATTTGACAATATATGGGGCTGTCTATCAGCACGAGGCTCGCAAAGCAACCAGTCCGCCCTTAAATCCAAATGCGATTTGGTCAGGCGTATATACAGTAAAGTTCAAAAAGGTTCCCGGACCTCCCCCGCTCTCCGATGGTACTTCGTCTTTTAGACTCACCAGTCAAGTCTTGCTAACATTTAATGCTAATTCCATAGGAGACGGTCTATCTCGTGATCGTTCATCGAGTCCTCTTCTTTCATCAGTTCCTTTGGGTGCGGCGCATGCCAAAATCTTGAGACTATTGCGTGTGTTCCACAAATTAAACGCGCAATGCAGCGACCGTCCAGGTCGTCGTCTGCCGGAATCCGGTTTTGTGAATAATAAACTGACTGCCAAGCTCACTCGCCAATTGGAGGAACCAATGATTGTTGCGAGGTAATTTGACTTCTTCGGTTTGATCATGTGCTAGCAAACTGATTTTGTGATAGCTCTTGTCTTCCGGAGTGGGCGCTGGATCTTCCACAGCATTTTCCGTTCTTGTTTCCTTTTGCGACTCGCTATTCCTTCCTCCAGTCGACGTCCTTTGGTTATGCTCGGCTTATCCTCAAGTGGCAGAGCCAGCAAGCGCGCACCCACGACACCTCTAGGCGCGACGATGCTTTTGGTTTCTTAGGGCGTCTTCAACGCCAGAAAGTACGAATTTCACGCAAACATATCCTCGAGTCGGCCGTCAAGGTATTTGAACTCTATGGTTCTTCGTCATCTGTCCTAGAGGTCGAGTATTTCGAAGAGGTTGGGACTGGGCTAGGACCCACTCTGGAGTTCTACTCTCTTGTATCAAGAGAATTCGCGCGACGGGACCTCAAAATTTGGAGAGACGCGGACACCACTATGCCTGGGACTTACGTACACCATCCCTCAGGCCTGTTCCCAGCCCCGCTTGGTTCGGCTGATGGAATACAAGACCGTGGACAGTATGTGCATACTTATATGTGTGGTTATTAATGCTCAGACTGCGTTTCTCAGAAAACGAATACATCTGTTCCAAGTGATTGGACAGTTCGTTGCCAAGGCGTTGTTAGACTCTCGTATCATCGACATGTCGTTAAACAAGATCTTCCTTAAGCTAGTTCTGGAAGGTGAGGTACCTCAAACCATCGCAAGTCTAAGGGTACGTTGGAGATGTCGGTTATACGCCTTTTGCACAACATTAATGGATGAATTCAGGCGGTCGATCCAGATCTGGCTAACTCTCTGACCAAGCTGCAAACCCATGTCGAGACAAGACGAGCCCTGGAGTCGGATGCATCTCTGGTAAGGACTACGTCTCATGTAATATGCAAGCTCACACGTGATTAGTCACCGCATGCCAACAAGCAATTCGTGATTCCTCCATCCAGTGCACAGTTGAATATTGAGGACCTAGCCCTGGACTTCACGCTTCCAGGCTACGACATTGAATTGAAGGTACCATAGATAATCATTACTTCTTTCATTTGTCGTCCTCTGAAGACTGTGTCATGTGTAGCCTGGTGGCCGAGAGATCCCAGTCACTGCAGACAATGTCGATGAATATATCGCCGCTGTCATCGACGCAATCATTGGCAAGGGTGCTGATACTCAAGCTAAGGCCTTCCGAGATGGCTTTTCGAAGGTCTTCCCTGTCAACGATCTCAAGATTTTCTCTCCTGAGGAGCTGCTTATGATGTTCGGAAATGCAGATGAGGACTGGAGTATTGAAAGTAAGCGGTTGTGATATGTGATGCTGAAGTGGGTACTGACAAGGCGTGTGATCCGCAGCCCTCAGTGAAGCATTGAAGGCCGACCATGGTTTCAACGTCGAGAGCCGCGCAATTCGTGACTTGGTGGGGCTTATGTCCGAATTTAACGGGTCTGCGCGCAGAGAGTACTTGCAATTCATAACTGGCAGCCCCAAGTTGCCCATAGGTGGTATGTTGCCGTGTCCGTGCCCTGCTCTGATGTCGGTCTAACACATTTCGTAGGCTTCCGAGGTCTCAACCCTCCGCTCACTGTCGTACGCAAACCTCATGAGGCGCCACTTTCGGCAGACGACTATCTTCCCAGTGTCATGACGTGCGTAAATTATTTGAAACTGCCAGAGTACAGCTCGAAAGCCGTCATGGCCGAGAAGCTGGAGACCGCCATGAAGGAAGGGGTCGGCAGTTTCCACTTGTCGTGATGCATTGAACGGTTTTGTCATTCATTCAACCTGTTCTTACATTCTCTGTGCTTCCTATTGTCAACATATAAAATTAGAGGACATGATAAAACTACATATCAAACAGCGAATTCCCTTGCTCGTCAAGGGCACTGAGAAACTGTGAAAATTTTGAGAGCTTATGCTGAAATTTCTCTGGTTACTGTAACACTGTGGGACATACAGTGTTGGAGAGGTCATTGCACTGATATTAAGTGACATGTTCAGTAGTAAACTAAGTATCCAATTTTCATCCGATTCTCCTGGCTGACTCAGAGATTCACAATAAACTAAATCTATTCTGTCAAAATTTGGTCAAAATGTTTGTGCTTGTGGCTGGGCAACACAGTTTACAGTGTAATCAGACAAAATTGTACTTTTTCCACTTCTACTTACTAATTAGAGCCTGTTTGGCCATGGAATCTCAAACAAGGACTGCCTGGAATTTTTGCAAATTTGCTTATAAAGATTCTCCAGCTCCATGCCAACAGTGGTTGTTGAAGCACCAACTCCTGTGTCATGACTTGCTTATTGTGACCCAATCCACCTCTATTCTACCCATCACCTATGATGGTGCCCATGATGAACCATCACACCAAGGATGTTGATTGTGTTTGATGGTGTGCCTACTGGCGAATAATGCAAATAGCGAATGGTCATTCGGCGAACTCAGTGAAGAGCGAATGGAGCAAACATAGAGGTGGAGGGAAGGGGCAAACACTTCATCGTAATCAATACCTGGTCGCTGAGTATACCCTTTTGCAACCAGGCAGCTCTTGTACTTGTTGAGTGATCCATCCGAATGGAGTTTGATTCAGAATACCCAGCGTGAGCTGATGGCCTTTTCTCCAGGTGGTAATCTTTCAAGCTCCCATGTACCACTCTCTAGCAGCGCATGGATTTCTGTGTCTGTCGAGTTTTTCCACAACAGTGCATCTGAGCGCCGCATCGCTTCAGCAAATGTTTTAGGCACTCGATCATCTTTGATAGTCGCATTGAATACTAATTCAATATCTGGTGAGGTTTCATTTTCACTGAAGATGTTTGGACTATCATAGATGAACTCTAGGGCCTGGATGGTTGATGCGCTAGCAGCTGCACCCCCTCAGGGCCAGGATCGTCGTGATCTGGGGCGAGGCGTGGTGGGAGGAACGGGTCGTGGAGTTGGCGATAATCCTGGCAGATTGTGGCATGACTGGATCGTCGTGGCGGTGCTGCAGGGATGGGTGGAGGCACTGGGTCAGGATGAGCAGGGGGTCAGGTGGTAGGGGTTCTGGATCTGGGACCAGCTCGGGAGGGGGTGGAACGTCAATGTCAGGTTTGGCTTCAGGTGGGGCATGGTCTGGAGGGGGCTGCATGTTCAGCACCATACTGGCCTCAATGGGGAAGAGAGTAGGTAGAGGTAGGGGAACATTCGGATCACTTGTACTTGCAGTGATAGAGAGGCCTGGGAAGTCGGATTCATCGAAGATGACATCGTGGGATATTGTGGTGCGTTTTGTGAGGGATCTAAGCAGCGCCATCCTTTGTATCCATCCTCGAAACCAAGATAGATGCATTTTCGGGACTTCGGCTGTAGGCCATCCCTCTCCTTTCTCTGGATGTGGATGTATGTGGCGCAACCAAAGGTGCATAGCATTCCTAGGTCTGGTTTGTGCCCATACCATGCTTGGTAGGGTGTCTTGTCAGGGAGAGCAGAGGTTGGGGTGGCATTGATAATTCTGATCAGTAGTTTTAGAGCCTCTCCCCGGTAAGCGAGCTTGCTGCAGTAAAGTGACTATCCCTTCGGTAAGGGTCCAGTTGGTTCTTCTGAAATGCCAATTTGCTGTGGTGTTCCCTTCGTTGTATGTTCGTGGATTATGCCTCGATGCTGGAAGTGCTGCATCCATTTATGACCGATGTACTCGCCCCCCTTATTGTCCCGAAATTGTTGCACTTGGGAATTTGTCTGATTCTCAGCCATCGCTTCATACAATCGATAGGCGTCAAATGCTTCATCCTTCGTTCTAAGGAGATAGGCACATCTGTACCTTGTGCAGTCATCTGTGAAGGTGATCCAGTATCGGTACCCAGATGGTGTGTGGATGGGGAGGGGACCATGCACGTCAGAGACAACTGTCAGGGGACACCCTGTTTTCCATTTCCAGTTCCGACACCATTTCCGACTCCACTTCCAGTTCCGATTCCATCTCCGCCTCTGCTTTCGGAAATGATTCCGCTTCTGGGAGAACTTCCACCAGTTCTGCTCGCCTTGCCAGTTCCACTCCAATTTCCAACTTCCACTCCCGGAACAGTGTCGGAAACCAAGCGACTCGCGTAATAGGTGGCATCAAGGGTCGATCAAGGGTCAGGGTGGTCAGGGAGATGCAGGGTTGATGGCGGGTGCCAAGTGTTGTCCCTGGCTGCGCAGCGTAGTATAATACGGGCTCGCTGACATTGGGGGTCCTTAGACTTTTCTCTTTGGATTTTCCCTTTTCAGTTGTGTGGTAGTGTGATCTCCACAACCAGCAAGGGTTGCCCTTACAGCAGAAAAGTCTCTCCCCTAGAGGACCGGCGGTCGTACTGCGTGTTGCATTCCCCATAGGTGCGTTCGGAATCGGAGACAGCAACTCGGAGATCGCGACCTCTTCCGCACACACAGCGTACGACAGCCCCTCTTCTTACGTCGAGCTCCCAAACCCAGAAATCCCATCCCATATTTCTCCTTCCGACATGGATCCGGACGATTGTCTTTGGAATATGGAGGAGGAATTGATGCGGAACCGGATGAAGACCAACGGGATTGAAACAGCCTTACAAGCGATTTTGGCTAAGTTAGATATTCCACGAAGTGGTGGAAATGAAATGCTGGATGATCCGGATTTCAGAAAAGCGGAAGCAGCGGAAGAGAGGATGTCCGCGAAGTTAGCAAAGGTCAAACCCGCAACTCCGGCGGACTTTGATGGAGATCGGGAGAAGGGACGCGCATTCTTCAACACATGCAGCATCTACTTCACAATTGTCGGAGACCTCTTTCCGAACGACCAGGCTTGGATTCACTGGGCATTGTCCTTTTTCAAGTCGGACCGCGCAGCCCGTTTTGCAAACAAGGTGATCCGACATGAAGCAAAGGGAAAGGGGAACTACTTCCGGGACTGGGACGCCTTCGAGAAAACATTTTCCGACCAGTTCTGCCCGAAAAATGAGCAGCTCACAGCCCTTATGAAGCTCGAGGGGACAAGCTGGTAGACGACAAGACAATCGTCATCAAGTTCCGACGAGGACTTGATCCGACACTCCAGAACCAAGTCGCGTTGCTTGGGGATGGAGCTCTGGGTTCTGATGACCCGGAAGGGTGGTACCAAGCTGTGCAGAGGGTGTCCCGGAACAGGGAAGCAAATGAGGCCTTCGTGGAGACAAACCGGAACATGACACACAGTTCCGCTCGTCCTACTCCACCTGTGCCAAAACCCGGAAGTGCATTCATTCCCACACGGAAAATATTTCCGATGCTTGCTCCGCCTGCTCCTATTAGGAACCCTAGCCCCCCTCCCTCAAAGGGTGGCCCTGCCCCGATGGATGTTGACTGCACGCGTGGAAAAGGCCATGGAACTATCACCTGCTTCCGATGCTGACAACCAGGCCACTATGCTCGCGAGTGCCCCCAAGCCTTTGATATTCGGCTTATGACCACAGAGGAGAAACTCGAGCTCCTTCCAGAGTTCCTCGCACTTGCGGACATAAGCGGAGTGTCCACTGCGGAAGGAATTTCCAAAAATGCGGAACATGGTCCACCGGAAGCGGAGGATGCGTCGGACTTTGTGACGCGCAGCGGGTGAGATGTGTGCCCCTGCTGCTTGTACATAACCGGTTCGCCTGTCTTGAAGTAGAGAATGAAAAGCCCCCACTCCCCTCGCTTCGTACAGACCCACCGGATAAAGTCACACAAAAACCAAATCCGACACCCCATCCATCCCGCATCTGCCCTTGGGAGAAACACCTTCCAAAGCGCTATGTTGTTGCTGCCACCCTGGCCCCAAGTCACTAGTCATTAAGGTGGAGATCCAGACGGCAGATACGGCGGAAGTCAAATCCGGACCCGCCCTTGTCGATTGCGGGGCCACTGGTCAGTTTATAGACCGGGACTATGTGGAACGGAACCGACTGACCACGCGGAAGTTGCAACGTGCAATCCCGGTATTCAATGTGGATGGAAGCCCTAATGAGGCAGGGTCCATCACAGAGATAGTAGACACAGTTCTCCGCTATGATGGACATTCAGAACGCACTTCCTTTGCAGTCACCAGCCTGGGGAAGCAAGACATCATCCTCGGGTTTACCTGGCTTCAGGAGCACAACCTGGAGATCAATTGGCTATGAGTCGATGTGCAGCCAAGTGTCACATGTGCCGGTCGGAAGTGCGGAAGGAGCGCCAGGAGCAGCGGAAGACCAAACGGCTCATACAGACATGTTGTTCTGGCCCCCATCCACTGCTTGCAGAAGAAGACTCGGAAGCGGAATTTGAACCGGGTCCCACTTCCGATTCCGATTCCGATTGCGACTCCGACGTCATCCGACTCGGCCCGGAAGATGCACTGGCGGAAGGGGAGTGCTTGCTGTACGTAAACCTTCCGCCGGAGGCGGAACACATCCGCGCCACCGGAAATATTTCGCAGCGCCTTGCTGAAGCCTCCAAGAGGCATGATAGAGTGGAGGCGGAAATTCCGGAGTACCTGTGGGAGTTCGAGGATGTCTTTTCCAAGGAGTCGTTTGATGCCCTCCTCCACGGAAGCTGTGGGACCACGCCATCGAGTTGGAGCCTGGGTCAAAGCCCACCAACTGGAAAGTCTACCCGCTGTCACCCAAGGAGCAGGTAGAGCTTGATGCATTCCTTGCGGAAAACCTCCATACAGGGAGGATCCGCCCCTCCAAGTCACCCATGGCATCTCCGGTGTTCTTCATCAAGAAGAAGGACGGCTCGCTCAGACTTGTGCAGGTTTACCGGGCCTTGAATGTGATCACGATCAAGAACCGGTACCCCATTCCCCTCATTTCTGAACTGATCACACAACTCCGCGGGGCAAGGTACTTCACTAAGCTGGATGTCCGCTCGGGCTTCAATAATGTCCGGATCCGGGAGGGAGATGAGTGGAAGGCCGCATTCCGCACCAACCGAGGACTCTTTGAGCCACAGGTCATGTTCTTTGGCCTCACCAACAGTCCTGCCACATTCCAGACGATGATGAATGACATTTTCCGTGACATGATAGCAGAAGGGGTTGTCTGCGTCTACCTCGATGACATCCTCATCTTCACAAAAACAATGTCGGAACATCGGGAAGTCGTGCGGAGGGTGCTGGAATGGCTCCGGGAGTACAACCTGTGTCTCAAGCCGGAAAAGTGCAAATTTGAGCGGACGCGGATAGAGTATCTTGCGGTGATTGTGTCGGAAGGAAAGGTGGAAATGGACCCAGTCAAAGCTTCCGGTGTGTCGGATTGGCCGGTGCCACGGAACAAGAAGGAGGTCCAGTCCTTCATTGGGTTTGTCAATTTCTACCGGCGGTTCATCAAGGACTTCTCCTGCCACGCCTGTGCCCTCTTCGACCTCACCAAGAAGGAGGTTGGATGGCAGTGGGGAGAGCCGGAACAGGCCTCCTTTGACAAACTCAAAGAGCTGATCACTTCTGCCCCGGTCCTGATCTTTCCCAATGATTCTCGCCCTTATCGAGTTGAGGCGGATTCTTCTGATGCAGCCACCGGAGCGCTCTTGTCACAGCAGTCATCAGAAGATGGTGGGGGGTGGCATCCGATTGCCTTCTTCTCTAAGAGCCTTAGTCCGGTCGAGCGGAACTATGAGATCCATGACAAGGAGATGCTGGCAATCATGCGAGCGCTGGAGGAGTGGTGACACTTCCTCGAGGGTGCTCTATGCCCATTTGAAATCTGGACAGACCACAAGAACCTCGAGTATTTCCACACGTCTAAGAAGTTGAACCGACGACAAGCACGGTGGTCCCTACACCTGTCCCGTTTTGACTTATGCTCCACCACCGC
Organism: Gautieria morchelliformis; assembly: GCA_015179125.1. Classification (NCBI taxonomy): domain Eukaryota; kingdom Fungi; phylum Basidiomycota; class Agaricomycetes; order Gomphales; family Gomphaceae; genus Gautieria; species Gautieria morchelliformis. The sequence continues at coordinate 95,811 of WHVA01000131.1, read as the reverse complement.
CCCGGCCGCACCATGGGCAAGCCCGATGCCCTATCCCGCCGTGCGGATCATGGAAGCGGAAGTGGAGACAACGCGGATATGACACTGCTCCGCCCAAGTCTCTTTGCAATACGCACCCTAGAAGGAGTGACTGCAGTTGGGGTGGAAGCGGAAATGCTCCGGGATATCCGGAGGCAGTACCGGAATGAAGAGAAGGAGGAGTCGGTGGTGAAGGCTTGGTTGCTCCATCCGTTTGTGGATGGAAGGCAGTTGACATGAGGAGCTTAGTCCCCATGAGTCGCTGGAGTTCACGCCAGAAGATCGACGTGAACTTTGAGTCTCTGTCCGAGACGATGGAGTCGGGAACTCCATGCAGTCGGATGACCTCTTTCAGAAACAGCCAGGCTACTCCCTTGGCTGACACGCTCGTTGTGGTCAGCACGAGGTGTACGAGCGACGTTAGTCGGTCGATGACTACCATCAGGTAGTTGCAGTCGTTGGATTTGGGCAGGGGCCCCATGAAGTCGATGCCAATCGACTGCCACGGCCTATCCGGAATGGGTAGGCTGTGTAGTAGGCCTTTGGGCCGTTGTGGCCCGGTTTTCATCATCTGGCACCTCGCGCATGATGTGCAGAACGCTTCTATGTCTGGGTTCATGCCCGGCCACCAATATGCTCTTCGAACGTAGTTTGAAGTCTTCAGATGGCCGTAGTGGCCGACTATCTGATGTGCCCGATCGATGATAATTTCGATCAGCCTCCTTCCCCCTTGAAGAACATAGCGGGGGACGGCAATGACGTCTCTCTTGAGCTGATTCTTAGTCCAGATCAGCCCGTCCCGGATCCCAAATCTCAGGTGCGTGTCCGGGTGCGCCATGATCTTTGTGAACATGGTGTCCCTATGGTACGTGTCTCGTAGGACCTTAGACAGGCCTACGCCTTGCTCAATGATCCGGCGCAGGGGTGCGCCATCATTTCCTGCGGCGATGGCTCTGACGTCATCGTCGTCGTCGTGGGACGCGGCGACATTCGTGGGCTCTGGTGAGCCCTCGTTTAATGCGGCAGCTTCCATTACTCTCGCCTCTGTCTTCTCAGCGAGGCATTTAGAGTGTCTTGTCGCCGCTGCTCGCAGCTCGACATACCGGTCGGTGGGCAATAACTCACCGTCCGGATCTAAACGCGCATCCGCGTTCACGAAGACGTGGTCCGGGTGATTGTCATCACTCGTGTCGCTCTCGTAGTAGCGCGACAGGCAGTCCGCTACCTTGTTCTCTACACCGTCAACATGAACGGTGTTGAAATTGAACCGGGAGAGAAACTCCCACCATCTGACCTGTCTGTCAGATAGGCTCTTTTGGGTCTCGAAGTATTCGAGCCCCTTGTGGTCTGTGACGAGGGTGAACCTTCGCCCCAGCAGTTTGTCCTCCCATTTCATGAGAGCCTCGAGCACCGCGATCGTTTCGTGCTTGTGAGTCCGGTAGTGTTGCTGAGCAACGCTGAACTTCTTTGACAAGAAGCCGGCTGGTCGACAGGTTTTCCAGTCAGGACCTTGGCCGTAGACCGCACCGACGCCGGCTTTTAATCCGTTGGTGATCACCCAGATCGGCTCTGGGCACCTTGCGTCTACTGGATGCAGGATCGGGGCCTTACAGGCCAACACCTTAATGCTTTGCCAGCATTTGTCGAGCAGTGGTGTCCATTCGAATGGACGGTTATTACGCGCACAGCCTGATAGTGGGGTGGTATATGCGCTAACATCCGGGATGTAGTGTGCCAGATACTGTACCAGCCGGAGGAAACGCTGGACGTCGTTGAACGTCCGTGGCCTGCGCCACTCGCGGATGCGTTGCATCTTATCCTCGTCGGCGTGTACCCCTCGGCCATCAATCAGGCGTAGGCCTGTCTAAGGTCCTATGAGACGCGTACCATAGGGACACCATGTTCACAAAGATCATGGCGCACCCGGACGCGCACCTGAGATTCGGGATCCGGGACGAGCTGATCTGGACTAAGAATCAGCTCAAGAGAAATGTCATTGCCGTCCCCCGCTATGTTCTTCAAGGGGGAAGGAGGCTGATCGAAATTATCATCGATCGGGCACATCAGATAGTCGGCCACTACGGCCATCTGAAGACTTCAAACTACGTTCAAAGAGCATATTGGTGGCCGGGCATGAACCCAGACATAGAAGCGTTCTGCACATCGTGCGTGAGGTGCCAGATGACGAAAACCGGGCCACAACGGCCCAAAGGCCTACTACACAGCCTACCCATTCCAGATAGGCCGTGGCGGTCGATTGGCATCGGCTTCATGGGGCCCCTGCCCAAATCCAACGACTGCAACTACCTGATGGTAGTCATCGACCGACTAACGTCGCTCGTACACCTCGTGCCGACCACAACGAGCGTGTCAGCCAAGGGAGTAGCCTGGCTGTTTCTGAAAGAGGTCATCCGACTGCATGGAGTTCCCGACTCCATCGTCTCAGACAGAGACTCAAATTTCACGTCGATCTTCTGGCGTGAACTCCAGCGACTCATGGGGACTAAGCTCCTCATGTCAACTGCCTTCCATCCACAAACGGATGGAGCAACCGAGCGGGCAAACTGCTCGATCGGCCAGATATTGTGCGCGGTCGTCAGAGACCATCAGAAGGATTGGGCAGTGAAATGCCCAATGGTTGAGGTCGCCCTCAACAGCAACGTCAGTGTGACCACAGGGTTCGCACCTTTCGAGCTGATCCAGGGCTATATGCCGTGGATAGACCTCCCCATAGCCGCGGACACCCCATTCAAGGGGGTAGCCCGGTTCGCACATCAGGCAAAATGGAACCTGATGGCGGCACACGATGCAATCATAGAGCATCGAGTGACGCAAACGTTTCACGCAAATAAGAAATGTATGGCGAGCGACAGGTACTCGGCCAACGACCACGTCTACCTTTTGACACAAAACCTAACTCTCCCGAAAGGAAGAGCCAGAAAACTAGTCCCGCGGTACATCGGACCGTACCGCGTCATCGAGGCTCACAATGATGCCTCGACGGTGACCCTTGATCTCCCCGACGAACTGAAAAGCCGTCGCATTTCACCGGTCTTCCATTTCAGCCTCGTACGGCGATACGAGGCTAACAACGACGAATTGTTCCCTCGTCGTGAGGCCAAGTCATTTTATGACTTCGGAGCAAATGACGATGAGGAGTGGCTCGTCAACGAGATTATCGCACATCGATGGATAAACTCGACGGACATGGAATTCCAGGTCCGTTGGACCCTAGGCGACATGACATGGGAACCCATGTCATCCTGCAAGGGCCTTGAAGCCCTGGATAGCTACCTAGAGCTTTGGGGGGTGGGCAAGCCACGCGACCTCCCCAGATGCCGCTAGACGTGTCTGTCACGTGCAGGCCACCTGATGCGCCGGCCACAGCGCGGTTAAATTTTCACCTCGGATCTTTCCGAGGGCGCATCGCTTCTTGGAAGTTTTAGATTAAAATATCAATTAGTGTCTTTTAACGAATGAAATCTATTGCTTAGTGGTTGAAACCACTGTGTTCGCCTCTCTTCTATGTGCTGACTAAGCCCTTTGAGGCGCGTCCAGCACTGATGAATGCAGGTCACATGACCGCATTGATGGAAGAATGGTGTCGATCCAAGGGATAGTCAAATCAAAAGCGTTCGCTTTTAAGGTAGTGTAGAGTAAGCAGTAATAATAGACTCTCAACGAAGATTTGGAGTAAATTATTAAGATCTGAGTTATGTAGCTATCAAACAAGACTGTAGCAATTTTAGGAGGCAGAATAATTGATTCTGGATCGATCTGTTCATACATTTGTACTAGCTATTTATACTATACTGATAGTAACTACTAGTGTTCAAGATATTGGATGCATGGGTCGAAAAACTACTTTGTAACTAAGGGGTGATTAATTTGTAGTTATAAAGTCATGGGGTGATGGGGATGGTGTTAGGATTGTCTGGGCTTTGGAATAGAGATCTGTACCTAGTATACAAAGCCCCTGTCCACATGTTGTTAGGATAGTAATCAGTCAGACGTGTCATGGGATTCAAATAGAAAATGGATTTGATTTTACCCTGCCCAGCATATATGCTGGGCTTGGAGATGGGGCCGCTGTCTCTGTGCCTCTCTTGTGTGGCAGCTGATTGAATATATGTGTTGCAGGTGACTTTCTCAGGTCACTCCACAACACCCTGTACCCCTGCGCAGTCTGCTATTCTCTGCGGCGTTTGGTGCCCGTACCCCTCGGTATCTATGGCCTGGCGCCTGTCGACGTCATGGCTGATGCCATCACCCGATAGACGCGCCGTCCCTGATCGACCGCACGTGGTCGACGCTTGAACTCCTGTATATCACCCGATTTGTGAGTAACATAGCATGACATAAATTTCGTGTGATCGTCGTCTGCGCCGATGTCTGTCATGAATATATTTTTTGTTTCTTTTGTTTTTTCTTTTGTTTTTCTTTTCTTTCTTTATTAGTTTTATTTTATATATATAAAGATTTGAGGTGAAATAATTGTGTTTGTCACAACAGGAAGCAACCACCACCATCCTCTACCCACGAAGATGATGCCCCCCAAAGATGGGATGGACGTTGACCCATCAACGTCCACAACGTGAACAACGGCCCTGAGGCAAGGGGCCGCAGACATTCTCCGTGCTCCGATAGACCAGGAGCACTGGACGATCGTGGGATGGGAGGACGCCCTCGCCATCGTCCACCCGGACGATTGCGCAACATGCGCGGACTATGCCGTGCACCTTAGGGCCACGACCGGCACCCACAAGGTCAAGTTGCGGGATGAAGACATCGGCGACGCCGTCAATGCAGCTTGGGGATGGCTCCCAAGGGGCATCGCGCGTGACGTGCGAGAAGAGCCCCTCCGGGACGTCCCACGACCTCAAAAAAGAGGTCAAGGAGCTGGAATGCGCGGTCGAGGACCGCGACGACGCGCTCGTAACCGAGCGCGCCAGGATCAAGGAACTGGAGCAGCAGCTGAGTGCAGCCTAGCTCCAGGTTACCCTGGTCCACGCTGCCTCAAAAAGGCCGCGACATGACCCGGCCACAGACCCAGTGGCCGGGCCATCTTCACCTCGCACAACGGCGCCGTTGCCGGCGCGCGCAACATCGGGGCTCGTGTCCCGATTGTCGGTGCCGACTCCGACCAGGACAACAACGGAAGGGCAGAGCGCACCTTCCGACTCTGCGTATGGCGTCCTAGATGGATGGGAGTCCGACTCGTCCGTCTGGAAGACATATGACCCCAAACGGGCACAGCGGCTGGCAGAGCAGCCAAAGAAGAAGCGCAAGAAATTGCGCGGCTCCCTCCACACCGTCAATGGGCTAGCCATTGGGAAGGAAAGCGCAATCAGCACTTACCTAGCGGCGTCATCGTCGCACACCATCAACAACCCCACCCTTCAGCGGCGGGTAGCACAGGTCGAGGCCCAGTACCTTGGGCCTGGCGTGGCCCTACCTCCGCCGGCGGGGACAGTTGAGTCGGTTCATCCTCCCTACCCGGGCAGGGAAGGCTCATCCCACTCAGAGATCCACCGATCTCTGAGATGGGCCTCCTACCACGACCGGTAGGAAAGGCCCAACAACGTCGTACCCAATGGTACGACGTCTGCCCGCTCGACGAACCCCGCTTCGTCGAACTCATAGCGTGGGCAAAACAAACGCCGCAGATCGCGCGTACGCGCGAGATGATTGGCGTATTCAAACGCATCAAGCGCAAATAACGCGCTCGCAATCCCAAAAGGGATTGTCTCGTGATAGCGGGCGGTACCCCGCACGACATCGCGGCCATTCTAAAGGGTTGGATACACAACCCTGAAGGAATCCCCTCCACCATCCGTGACAACGCGGATGGCACCTTCAACCTAGACGACATGGACGTCTGGCTGTGGTTGAAGGCCCTTGCGCCCCGGGTCAAAGGGGTCGCATCACCGCTCAGGGCGAGGCTACTCGACCTCTTTGGCTTGACGGACCAATGGTCGAGCCTCGTCGACGCCAGGGCAGTGCTGACGCCTCAGAGCACCACCCTGCGGCTCTCAATCACGGGCCCATTCCCTGTGGAGGGCCGAGCCGGCCCCGACATCCCACTCGCGGAGATCGCGAGATGGTTGGCCCGCTACACGGGAGTCACTCGCGAGCGAGCGGCGCGCATTGAACATTACGTTCAGTGCAGCATCACCGGCGTGGCATTCAGCGCCGCCGCCCGTGAGGGCCAACAAAGGTCATCGAGACCAGCCACGTGAGGGCCGCAGTGCCACGACCCCTCACTCACGCTCAGCTCGACCAAGACCTGGCGCGCTTCCGGCCCCCTCCTCAAACGGAGGACCCTGCCGTTGAGGCCATGCTCCGCGAGGACGCGGGCCCCAGCGCCCAAGCGGAGACCGCCGCTAGTGGTGAGGCCGACCAGCCTCACCCGATCACCACCGATGACGCAGAGGTGCCCCCGGAGGAGTCACGTGCTCCTCCGGCCCCGTACGACGACGACGTCGTCGTATCGGCCACTCTAGAGGACTCCCTCATGGACGACCTCTATGAGTAGTAATTAACCCCTATAGTTATGTATAGAGGGGGAGGGTGTAAATAACCCGTGTATCTACATGTACATTAGTTATTACATAATCCCAGTGGGCCCCTTAGGGACCCACTGTATAGTTTATGCGTGGGAACCGGCCAGCCGTCCGCATCGCCTCTTACCCTTACACTGTCACTACGTAGCATCAGAATACCACACATTGGTCAAGTTCTGTCGTGCTCTTGTGACCTGAGGCTTAAGATAGATATCTTTACATTGCCCTTGGGGGCCAGGATCCGTACCCACATCTAGATATCACTATCTGTTGTGTTGAGCCTGCCCTCCACATCATCCCGGATGGCGGGAGGGACTCCTTCAACGTTGGACCGCCACCCGTTAAGCACCGTGATGATATCATCAGGTGTACCATCCAAAATGTTCATGTAATTTGGATGGGGTTTACGGGGGCATTCCTTGCGGAAGTGTCGGAATGCCATGTTCATTTCCGGCGTGCGCTGGTCGACTGGAGTGTCCCTGGCAAGCGCAAGGAGGTCTAAAAACCTCTGCTCACTGATCGGGCAGATGTGGTACTACTCGGCAACCCAAGGGACCGATCTGCCTAGGGGCTGCGGCAAGGGGCCCATCACGGAGATTGGTGGATCTCCATGTCTCAACGGCTCCCCTTCCCCTGGGTAGCATTGCACAACTCCCGACCTGGGCGGCGGTAGCACAACGTGAGGCCCAATGTATTGGGCCTGAGCTGTGGCTAGTGCTTGTTGTAGCTGGGGGTTGTCAACGCCATGCGCCGACAACTCTGCTAGATACACATCCTTGACACATGTCATGACGTGTTTATTTCCCATACTCAGATGCCCTGTTCTTCCATTTCTCCCTCCACCTCCGTGTTTGTTCCGATCACCCTTGCCGTGTTTGGCAACCGATCTTCACTGTTCGTCCCATTTACCATAGCCACGCCGTCAAAGCATGATCGACATCTTTGGACTGACTTGGCAGTCATCGCTGGGCCTATCACCTCCTCTGCTCAACCCTCTTTTGATGGTGTTCCTATGATCGGATTGTCGTGACTTGTGTATTTCCTGTACCTTGTTATCCCCATTTCCCCTTTCGCCACTCCTCCCCCATGTTCGCTCGGCTTCACCCTCCACCTCGACCACTCCTCCCCTATGTCATCTCCGTTCGCCCTTCCTCGCATTTCGCTGAACAGCCATTCGCTGCTCGCATCATTCGCCAGCAGGCACACCATCAAATCACGATCGACATCCCTACCTGGCATAATGGCTCATCAGTAGCTCCATCAGCTTTCGATCCAACCCCCTTTTGGTGTTCATATGAGCAGGGTGCATTCACGGGATGTCCTACACGTAGGTCATGTGGGATCAACCCAGCAGATGAAGAACCCGTGCAGGGCGGTGTATATGCGGGCCCCAAGACATAATTTTGTACATAGGTGCCTCCGCCACCTTCGCTCTCCGTCGTTTCATGTTCTCCCTCTTCTCTCACTCTATTGTATGTTTATTTCATCTATGTTGTATCACGACTGCGCACCCCTATCCAACCCTGACTCGTGACGGCCTCTTTCCTATTCACTGATACCTTACGAGCATTCAATACAAGTAGTTTACATTCGCATGTATATTCCCCAGTTCAATTATCATATGTCGTCCATCTTGTGCAAACTTGCCCTCACTGTGATCATCGTCTTGAGCCTTCTCCTGGAGATTTCTATTTTCGACCGGAATAGGACTTAGGCATCACTGGTGAGTTCTCATACTTCATCTTCGTTACCTTAGCCTTCGAACTATTTTCTGTGCTGACAGGGAAGGGATTGTCGCTACTTAGACAACCCTTCCGTGACACCTTGTACGTTACATTGTCGAGTGCCACGGGCTATTTCGCTATGACTGTAGATAGTGAGAGCTCCGCTCAGGCAGCCCTCTTATCTTGTGAACATTTATTGGTTCACCTATTCGCCGAACGGCATACTTATTCACACAAGTCATTAGGGCATTCGCTGTGTTCACTAATACACGATATTAACGCCTAAAAACCAATCTTGACAACACGTTCTAGTTCATCCGCCAGTCCGTTTTCCATGACTGGTGGTGGGAGATATTTTCTGTGTTTCCATTTGGAAACGCGTTCAGGCTGATCTGGGTCATAATCGTCCCAGATTGACATGTTGCACTGCCACCCATCCGGGATGTCGGCGTCGTACAACTCAAACGGCACCATTGCAGTCGACAGCATGGTGACTGTTGCTGTCCTGGATGCCACTCGGGCATCCACAACGGGTGCCATGCTGGGCTCCATGATGCGGTTGGCCAGAGCCAGACCTGTTGAGAGGGTCATGGCCCCTGGGGATAATGTTGCCCTTTTTTCACGTGATGGCAATGGAGCCATTGGGAAGGAAGATGGCAGCCACAGGCTGAGCCTTTGGCTGCAGCAGGGCGGGACGCGTCTGCCTGGCTCCTTTGAGTTGTTGTTTCAACTCGTGGATTTTGTCATCCTGGCGTGAGACTTGCTCATGCTCGGAGATCAGGTCCCGCTTGAGGCACTCAATCTCTGCTTGAGCGTCCTCGACTGCCATCTGCCTGGCCCCTTTGGTGATCCAGAGCCAGGTGTCCTCAATGGAATAGGCGATGTCATTGTCTAGCATCCGTATCTTACCAGAGTTTGATGACTCCACTAGGTGAGTTGCATATGACTCACAACATTCACACTTATCCAAATGGATAATGGCAAGGCTGTTGTTCCACAACGCTATCTCCCAGTTTTCGGGAGCTAGCTTTTTCAAAAATATCGCAGCGGCCCCCTTCTTTGGGGCTGCTGGTCGTGGCGTGGACGTCGTGGACGTTGATGGTGCAACATCCATGACTTCTTTGATGCCATCTGTTAAGAACGTAAGTCGTACTTAAGACTCAACCTGAGGGCCGAGCCAAGGATAACCGAAGTTCAGAACAGAGGGCTTGGCTTCAACTTTGTAGGTTGCACCCACTACAGTGTTCCGCCCTAATTTTGGGAAACGGAATCAGAGACAGGTTCGGCTGGAAGCCGAGGTTCGGATACGAGGATCAGACAGAGGAGCGGAAGATACGAGGAATCTAAGTTGATATCAGAACTGAGGAATTAGTGTACATGACGGGGGGTTATATACTAATTTGCAAGGAATGGAAAGAGGGAATCAATGCCCATATCGAGCATGAAGCAGGGTCGACGGACGATCATCAGAAATGGAACAGTACTATCTAGGAATGGGGATCAGGGTGAATGATGAACCGATAGGGAACCCGAATTAAGCCTGAAGGTTCCCGAGCGAGAACCGAGGCCGAGGCCCCGGGTCCGGACTTGGGAACAGGTTGTAACAGTACCTCCTCCTTATGGCCGAACCCATGAGGCCATAAGTGAGATCCCGGAGATTGCTGGGATGGGGGTATTACATAAGCTTTGTTTCGCGTCTCTTTTTCTGCTTCCTCCCATCACCATCAAAAATCCTCATGTCAGATATCCAAGATGCCCAAGAGCTCACAGTCGAGGAACTTGACGCGGAACTTGAGCGCAAGGAACGAGAGGCAGAGAGGAAGAGGGAGAAGTTGAAGGAGAAGCGTCGCCTCGCCCAGGAGTGCAAGGACGCAGTGGAAAAAAAGAGGAGGGAGGACGCTCGGAAGGGGAAAGAAGCTGAGGAGGAAAAGGAACGGTAACGCAAGGCGAAAGCTGAGGAGGAGGAGCGTAAGAGGCAAGAAGCTGAGGAAGAAGCGAGGAGGACCTGGGAAGCCAAAGAAGAGGCTTGGGAGGCCGAGAAGAAGGCCCGAGAGGAAGAGGCCAAGAAAGCCGAGGTAGCTACCCATGCTCATCTAAGACAATGTCTTGATGATATGATAAGGAGTTTCGGGAGCGACAAGCCTCGGTTAGCCAAGAGATTCAGATACCTTCGCCCGAGTTAGTGGTCGTGGATTTGGCTGCCGCAAAGGCACGCATCCTGATGTCAATGCAAGCTCAGGAGCGGAACCAAGCGAAGCCAAAGCCAAAGCCAAAGCCAAAGGCAACGGGGGCGAAGAAACGGAAGGTGGCAGAGGAGGAGTCGGAAGAGGAAGAAGTGAGTCTTCCATTATGGCTCGGTTCGGCTACTGACTTGTGATTTAAGAGTTCCCTTGCGACAATTGCTATCGGCGGAAAGTCTCCTGCATACGGGGGACTAATATGGCATGCTGAGACTGTAATGCCCGCAAGGTTCATTGCAGCTTTACCAAGGGAAAGCGGAAGCGCAGGGTCGGGGCCGGGAACGAGGTACCAGCGGCAAAAACGCCAAGGTTGACGCCAATGAAGCCAACCAGTACCAAACCGTCGGTTGAGATAAAAACAGTTCCTTCAGGGCCAGGATCCGGAAATGGATCTGGATTGCCCACCGAGGCCGGGCGGCCCAAGTTGATGGGCCTTTCTGGGGATCAGGCCTCGGCGGCCATTCGGGAGCTTCTGGCTCAACAAAACGCGCTCTTTGAGCGCATGCATGATATGCTCCAGGGAATACTGGAGTTTGCCGAGAGAACGCATTAGCAAAACACTCGCCTTAGCAAGCGGATTCAGTGGTGGACAGGTGCGGCTGAAGAAGCCAGAGTGTGGGGTTCGGGTTTGGGTGTGGATTGGGAGGGGTTCAGGTTCGTGGGGGGATCGGGTTCAGGAAGTGGGGACAAGGGAAAGGAGAAGGAGGATAATGAAGAGGAAAGAACGGGGTCTGATATGGGTTCAGGATCGGGATGCGGAGACGAGGATGCGGATAATGCGAGGGAAGGGGGTTCGGATGCGGAGTCGGGAAATGAAAATGGAATGGATGTGGATGGGGATGCAACTATGAGAGAGGACTAGACTACTAATGATGTTTTTTTTTTCAGAATAATGTGAATCTTTTTTCTTGGTCTTTTCTGTCTGAGTTCGGAATCGGAAACAGGAGTGAAAGATGAAACAGGGAGTGAGGGGATGGATGCGGGGCCGAGAACTACAAGCGTAACTATTCAGCAAGGTGGCCGAGATGAACATAGCAAAAAAGCATGTGTCTAACTAAGAAAATGACTATATAATGAGTGCAAGGAAAACGGGGAGCTGAAGCTCGGGTTCAAGGAACCCAGGGTCCAGGCTTGGCAGGGTAGGCCAAGTGGAAGTCAGTCACGATCTCAGATGCATGGCCGAGTTCGGTCGCGAGGACCCATAACGTCTCCTCATCGGTACCTTCATAACCAGCCCAATGGACAAGGTACAGGAGTTACAAGGTCTTCAGCGTCGGTCGATCTTGGAATCAAGGATCTCGGAAATCTCATACTCGGTCTTGCCATCAATCTCTACTGGGGGCGGCGGAGACTGAACCCGGTTCGGAATGACGTTCGGGGTCGCGGGTTCGAGCATTGAGACATGGAAGACTGGGTGGACTGCCCGAGGGCTGTCCGGAAGCCGCAATATGTAAGCTCGGGATCCTGCCTGACCAATGATCTCGAAGGGGCCAAGGTACTTTTCAGCCAGCTTCTTCGAGGGCTGAGTTGTCCGGAAGAACTGCACTTTTACAAATGCTAAGGATCCAATTGCGAACTCAGGGGCAGGAGCACGTCGCACGTCAGCTGAGACCTGGTACCGAGATTGAGCAGATTTGATTTGCTCTTTCAAGGCAGCGTGAAGCTGGTCAAGGTTGACTGCGAAGTCTCGGGCCAGAGAGGAAGCGAGGTCCCTTTCAGGGTGAACTGTCAAGTTCGGGTTGTAGCCTTTGTTGGCAACTAACGGCGAAATGCCGGTTGTGGCGCTGGGAGCATTGTTGTATGCAAACTCGGCAAGCGGGAGCAACTCGGACCAATTGTCTTGTTGGTGTTGCAATATACCCGGAGATATTGTTCAAGAGTTTGGTTTACACGTTCGGTTTGACCATCGCCTTCGGGGTGATAACCAGAGGTAAAATGCAAGTTCATGTCGAGAGCTTTGCCAAGGGAATGGAAAAAGTGTGATACGAATTCCGAACCTCGGTCCGATGTCACATGGCTTGGGACACCGTGCTTCGAGAACACATGCAAGACAAACAGGCAGGCTAGGTCGGCGGAAGTGATCGTGTCGTATGTCGGAATGAAGATGCTCTGCTTGGTTAAGCGGCAGACTACCACGAGGATCGCAGTGAATCCCAAGGGTGCCGGCAACTTCTCAATGAAATCCATGGAGATGGAATTCCAAGGTTGCTTGGGTATCGGGAGCTGCTTGAGGGTGCCATAGGGCCGGTGATGCTGTGACTTCAAACGGGAACAAGTGGTACAATACTTGCAGAAGTCGATGACAAAAGACCGAATTGCAGGCCAGGTGTATTCCTGGCGGATTAGAGCAAGGGTCTTGTTTTGGCCGAAATGTCCCAAGAGTACATGATCGTGCTTGTACTGGAGTACTCGGAGCCGGAGATCATTGGCATCGGGAACATATATGCGGCCGTCGTGGCATAGGAAGCCATCGTCAGTTTGTGTCCATCTCGGGTCGGAACTATCAACGAGATGCCAGCAGGCAACAGGGTCAGATGTCAGGTTGGCTAAGATGTTGGCATGAAGCTTCTCGGAGTCCATCATAGTGCTCGCTCGGAGGATGGGTGCAAGCAGGTAAGTTGCCCGGAGTGATTCCGATAGTTGTTGGTTTGTGAAAATGGGTCGGAAGTTTTGCGGATTGACTGAGCCATAGTCATTACCTCCCTCTTTAAGGTAGACATCCCATCGTCTAGTTAAAGTGTCGTGTTTTGTACCGAGCTTTCCGGGACGGAACCGGATAATGAGGTTAAATTGTGAGAGGAATTTGGACCAGCGGGCTTGTCGTCGGGTTAGCAACTTAGTGGTGGAAAAATACTCCAAGTTTTTGTGATTTGTGACAATGTCGATAGGGGAGCCGGAGCCCTCCAAGTAATGTCTCCAACATTGAAACGCTTCAAAGATTGCCAGTAGCTCTTTATCGTGGACATCGTAATTTAGTTTGGCACCGGAAAAATTTCGAGAGTGGAAGGCGACGGGATGAAGTTCACCTGCGTCATCGAACACAGACAGGATCACGCCAAGGGCATAATCCGAGGCGTCGGTTTCCATGACCATGGGTCGGTCGGGAACCCAATGTGACAGGATCAGAGCCGAAGTGAAAGCCTCCTTGAGGTAATTAAAGGACTTTCGGCACTCTTTGGTAAATGCCCATAGGGTGCCTTTACGGGTAAGCCGAGTGAGGGGAACAGTGATGTCAGAATAATTGAAGATAAAGCGGCGGTAAAAATTGGCGAAGCTGAGGAAGGACTGTATGTCTTTTACCTTCCAGTGTTTGGGCAAATTGTTTGGACTTTGTCTTTGGACATGGTAAATCCATCGGTAGAGAGCATATACCCGAGGAATTCCACAGAGTCATGGTGCCATTTGCATTTATCGGGTTTGGCATAGAGGCCGTGTTTCCGAAGATGCCGCAATACTTCATGGACGTGTTCCCTATGTTTGACCGTGTCATCGGAGTAGATGAGTATGTTGTCAAGGTACACGACGACGCATACATCAAGCATATCTCTGAAGACGTCATTCATGAAATGTTGAAAAACCGCAGGACCATTGGTAAGGCTGAACGGCATGACCAGCCATTCGAAAGAGCCCTAACAGGTCCGGAAAGCTGTTTTCCACTCATCACCTTCGGCAACTCGGACTAGATGGAATGCGTGCCAAAGGTCGATTTTTGTATAGATCCGAGCCTTTCAGGGCGCATCCAATAAGTCAGTAATCAACGGAAGTGGATAGCGATCTTTCTTCGTAATCTTGTTGAATGCTCGGAAATTGACGCAAAGCCGAAGTTCACCGCTCTTCTTCTTGACAAAGAGGATGGGGGCTCTGTGCAAAGACCGAGTGGGCCGAATGTAACCCATATTCAGATGCTCATCTATGGACGCCCGGAGTGTGGCAAGCTCCAAGGTAGAGAGTGAATATAACGGAGGTTGAGGGGGCGTAGCGCCGTCCTCCAGAGCGATCTTGAGATCATAGTGTCCGTGTGGAGCCAGGGTATCAGCTTTGGACTTGCTGAACACATCCACGAAGTCGTGATACTCCGGCGGGACGTCCTTGAGGTCCACGGGTTCGGGGTTTGCAGAAGCCGAGCGGGCTGAAGCCTCGTTCTCAGGTGTCGCCAGATTTAGCTGGAAGCACTGGGAACCCTCTAACTTGCAGGCACAGTCAAATGCCACAGCGTTAAGGAGGGCTACCCGAGGGGCCTCCAGACTCGGGGGTGGCTCGGCCGTTGCGGCGTGAGCCAAAGCCGGTGGGGGGTCCACAGGACTGCCCGGAAGGGAAGTTCGGAAAGTAATACTGTCCAATACCCAGTCAATCAACGGATTGTAGCGGGTGAGCCAGTTGTGTCCAAGAACTACCAAAACAGACGAATCAAGGGGGGTGACATAAAAGTCTACGGAATGGGTGTGACCATCAGGGAAACGTATAGGTAGTTCTACAGCTTCAGTAATTACCAAGTTTGTACTACCATCGAATAAACGGAGCGGGATCGGGTCTATGGAACGGGTTCGGAGAGTGTATTTACGGACAAAAATGGATTCTATGAAACAATGGGTAGAGCCAGAATCTACTAGTGCTTTAAAATTTTCGTTCGGGACAAGAGACGAGGACAAACTAATTACAAGAGAGTTCAGAGAAAAGAGAGCAGAAGTGTTGATTCTTACCTCCCCTACTGCACAAGTTGAGTCAACACGACCCTCAGTTTGCGCGGAGTGTAGAGGACAGGAATTATAGGCAGTAGGTTCAGACTTGGTGCTCAAAAGAAGACTAGAAATTTATTCACTCTCTCAGTGAATTTAGTTGTCACTGTAAATATATTATACACTACCTAGAAATCTACAGTATTTCTAGGTCAACAAATTGAAAAGAAACAAGACTAATTTACTTGCCTCTCTCAGTGAATTTAGTTGTCACTGAGAGAGGGGGGAAATGTGTCTCATGCACATGTACTACTAGCCGGCGCTTTAGCGCCCATGAGGCCACGGTGTGCCATGATAAGCGCCCATAGAACGTAGTGCGTTAGTGCAGCCGCAGCTCAAAAAGGGAACCTGTCCACAACCACCCACAAAGGGTCGGTTGGACAGAACATGAAAAGAAGTAGAAATACAGCTTCAAAAAATCAAAGAAAAATTTGACAAATCATAGAATGAATGTCAGCATGGTTTCAAGTCAAAATCAAAAGAAATACGAATGGTGGAATCTATTTGGCTTGATTTTGGTGCAGGAGCATAAATGCACCCAACACAGAGGTCGGAGGGTCACTGAGTATTTTTTTGCACCTGAAGCCGATGATTCGGCCTTGTTATCGGACGTCTTCCCTTCAGAAGCCATTGCAGACCATACAATAAATCAAATATATTATGCTTGATTTTGGTGCAGGAGCATAAATGCACCCAACACTACGCGAGTCGCTTGACTTCCGACACTGTTCCGAGAGTGGAAGTCAGAAAGTGGAGTGGAATTGGCAAGGTGAACAGAACTAGTGGAAGTTCTCCCAGAAGCGGAATCATGTCCAAAAGTGGAGTTGGAGATGGAAGCAGAACCGAAAGCGGAGTCAGAAATGGAGTCGGAACTTGGTGTGGTGTCGGAACTGGAAAACAGGGTGTCCCCTGACATCACTCCCCCTCTAGCATGCAGCATCCTTGAAGCATGGGACACGAGGGATTGAAAGGCTAGTGAACGGATTTGATGAGGGGCACCAGGGTATGTCAGAAGCCGACGTGGCCTGGGCCAACGTGGCCTTCAGGCAGTCTTTCGCACAGTGGCCGCTCTGTGCACAAACTAGGCAGAGGTTGTTATCCATGCAACACTGGTGTTCTTCAGGCATGAGTTTGCCATCCTTGCCAAGCTTGTTAGCATAGTCAGGTTTTTTCTGACCCTCGGACACGTTGTTCCCCTTATGCTTGTCCTTGCCTTTGCCGTGATTGTTATTACTGGCATTGGCATTGGAGTTGCCAGAACTTTGACCTTGATGTCGGTCATTGTTCTGGGGGCCTTGGTTTTGGTTGGACTTGTCCCTGGCCTCAGGTTTGGGTGCATATTCAGTCTCGTGAGAGGTTTCACCACGATGTTCCCAATACCTTTGGTCAATTTTCTGGACCAGATCTCGGAGGTCGTCAAGGGATCGGGGTTTGTCAAAATGCACCATTTCGTCTTTGATTCGCTTCGGCAATGCAAGGTAAGCTTGGCGATGCAAAGCCGAGTCATTGTGCTGAAGTATGGATGCAAGTCTGTAGAAGTCGACAAAAAACCGAGTCGCCTTGTGACTATCCTTCATGACGAGGTTTTCGAGCTCTACCTCGGCATCGGCAGCTTGGTCATAGGGGCCGAAGTTCAGGTAAAGCTCTTCCATGAAGATGCCATAGTCCGAGGCCCAAAGGGGCTCGTTAATGGGGTCATCAGTGAGGAAGGGCTTGAAGTAGTCAAGAGCCGTTCCCTTGAGGAAGGACAGGACATAGTTCACTTTCGCAGAACCATCTCGGAAAGCTTGGGGTTTGGCACGGAAATTCAACATGCACTGGAGAAGGAAACCTCATAGTTTTTTCGGGTCCGAGCCGTCGAATTGGTCGGGCTCCCAAAGTTTCGCCTTTGAGTCAGCGCAGTCTCCTCCACTGAGTCCATTGTCGGCGAGCTTTTCCAAAGCTGCAAGCATACGGCACCCAACCTGTTCCTCGCCGTCTGCCTCTGCATTCGGGTTGGAGTTCAGTCTCGGGGCCTCTGCATCGGGATTGGAATTGTGCTCGGTACCGGAGTCGTTATTGCCGCCATGACCACCATCTCCGGGGTCGCTAGGGTCGGGGGACTCACCGCGGGGATCCTCGGGAACCTCGCTGATGTGTCCGTGACCGATACCTATAACTCGGGGTCGAGACGAGTCCAAAGGCGGAGGGTTGTTGTTGTAGTGGTGACGGAATGGGGGGTTTTTGGGGTAGTATGAAGCACTTCATGCGCAGCGGGCCTCTATGGTTGGGGTGACGCAGCTACCGCGGGCACGGGTGTAAGATCTAGTGATAGGCATATAGAACAACTGCATGTGGAGAGTTCTGATATACTGTTAAGAACGTAAGTCGTACTTAAGACTCAGCCCGAGGGCCAAGCCGAGGATAACCGAAGTTCGGAACAGAGGGCTTGGCTTCAACTTCATAGGTTGCGCCCACTACAGTGTTCGGCCCTAATTTTGGGAAAAGGACGAAGACTGGCAGAGTCCAAGTTCTGGCGTAGTTCGAGTTGTTCGACCGCTGAGACGGGTTCGGCTGGAAGCTGAGGTTCGGATATGAGGATCAGACAGAGGAGCGGAAGATACGAGGAATCTAAGTTGATATCAGAACTGAGGAATTAGCGTACATGATGGGGGGTTATATACTAATTTGCAAGGAATGGAAAGAGGGCATCAATGCCCGTATCGAGCATGAAGCAGGGTCGACAGACGATCATCAGAAATGGAACAGGACTATCTAGGAACGGGGATCAGGGTGAATGATGAACCGATAGGGAACCCGAGTTAAGCCTGAAGGTTCCTGAGCGAGAACCGAGGCCAAGGCCTCGGGTCTGGACTCGGGAATGGGTCTTAACACCATCCATCTTCATTAGAAGATGATGGTGGTCACTTCTTAAGAAGTGAAGGGCCCTCGGAGAGATCCGAGGTGAAAATTTATAGCGCCGTGGCTTGGTGTGTCACATGATCACATGTGACTGACACGTCCTAATGCCATTTAGGCAGGTCGCATGGCTTGGCCACACCTAGAAGCTCTAGATAGGTATCTAGGGCCTTGAGGTCCTTACACGATGACATGGGCTCCCATGTCACATCTCCTAGAGTCCATCTGATTTGGAACTCTAGGTCCTTCAAGTTTATCCATTGATGGGATAAGATCTCGTCAACAAGCCACTCTTCCTCATCGTTCACCCCAAAGTCATAAAATGACTTTGCTTCTCGACGAGGGAATAGATTGTCGTCGTTTGCCTCATACCTTCATATGAGGTATGAAATGTCGGCGTGATGCGCCAGTTCATCAATTCCTCCAGTAACTCAAGGGTTACCGTCAAGGTGTCATTGTGGGCCTCCTTCACACAATATGGTCCTATATATCGCGGTATTAGCTTCCTGGCCCTTCCTTTTGGCAGGGTCAGGTTTTGGGTTGACAGGTATGTTGTGATAAACAAAAACAAAAGAAAAGTCAAAAGAAACACAAACTACATTCACGATAGACGTCGGCGCAGACGACGATCACACGAATTTTACGACACGCTATATTACCCATAGATCAGGTAATATACAGGAGTTCGAGCGTCGGCCACGTGCGGTTGATCAGGGACGGCGCGCCTATCGGGTGATGGTATCAGCCATGACGTCGACAGGCGCCAGGCCATAGGTACCAAGGGGTACGGGTACCAAACACCGCAGAGAATAGTAGACTGCGCAGGGGTACAGGGTGTTGTGGAGTGACCTGAGAAAGTCATCTGCAACACATATACTCAATCAGCTGCCACACAAGAGAGGCACAGAGACAGCGGCCCCATCTCCAAGCCCAGCATATATGCTGGGCAGAGTAAAATCAAATCCATTTTCTATTTGAATCCCATGACACGTCTGACTGATTACTATCCTAACAACGTGTGGACAGGGGCTTTGTATACTAGGTACAGATCTCTATTTCAAAGCCCAGACAATCCTGACACTATCCCCATCACCCCATGACTTTATGACTATAAATTAGTCACCCCTTAGCTACAAAGTAGTTTTTCGACCCATCCATCCAATATCTTGAACACTAGTAGTTACTATCAACATAGTATAAATAGCTAGTACAAATGTATGAACAAAATTATCCAGAATCGATTTTTCTGCCTCCTGAAATTGCTGTAATCTTGTTTGATAGTTACAGAGCTCAGTTCTTAACAGTTTATTCCAAATCTTCGTTGAGAGTCTACTATCACTGTTTACTCTATACTACCTTAAAAGCGAACGCTTTTGATTTGACTATCCCTTGGATCGACACTGTTCTTCTGTCGACATGGTCACGTGACCCTCATTCATCAGTGTTGCACGCGCCCCGAAGGGCTTAGTCAGCACACAGAGGGGAGGCGAACATAGTGGTTTCAACCACTAAGCAACAGATTTCATTTGATAGAAAGGCACTAATTAATATTTTAATCTAAAAAGGTATACATGGTCTCCCACCGCATACATGTCCCCTTCGCAATGTTTCTTATTAGCATGAAGCGTCTGCATCACGCGATGCTCTATGATGGCATCGTGTGCTGCCATCAGGTTCCATCAAGCCTGATGCATGAATTTGGTCACTCCCTTGAAGGGAGTGTCCGTGGCCATGGGCAGGTCGATCCACGGCATATAGCCATGGTTCAGCTTGAAGGGCGCAAACCCTGTCGTCGAGCTGACATTGCTGTTTAATGCAACTTCAACCATTGGGAACTTGTTGTCCCAGTCCTTTTGGTTGTCCTTGATGACTGATCGAAGGACCTGGCCTATCGAACAGTTTGCCCATTCAGTCGCGCCATCCATTTGAGGATGGAACACGGTGGACATGAGGAGTCTCATCCCCATGAGTCATTGGAGCTCACGCCAGAATATGGATGTGAACTTCGAGTCTCGATCTGAGACTATGGAGTCTGGGACTTGTCATGACCTGTCTATTTCCCTTACCCCGCTGTCTCCACATTCCCCCTCATCACTCCCTAGCATCTTTGCCAGAGTTAACCCCACCCTTCAACCACTCTTCCTCTACGTTCGCTCCATTCGCTGTTCGCCCTATTCTCCAAACAGCTATTCACTGCTCGCACATTTCGCCAGCAGGCACGCCATCAAATACAATCGATACCATTTACCCGGCATGATGGTTCATCACTAACCCCATCACCTTCTCGATCCAACCCCCTTTAGGTGTTCATATGGTCGGGATGCATTTGCGGGACATCCTACCCATAGGTCATGTGGGATCAACCCAGCAGACGAAGAGTCCGTGCAGGGTGGTGTATATGCGGGTCCCAAGGCGTATGTCCATACATAGGTGCCTTCGCCCTCTTTCCTCTCTGTTGTTTCATGTTTGCACCCTTCCTTCTTTCGTTCTATTGTATGTTTAATCCATCTATCTGTATCATGACTGCACACCCCTATCCAACCCTGACTCTTGACGGCCTCTTTCCTATTCGCTGATACCTTACGAGCATTCAATATAAGTAGTTTACATTCACATGTATATTCTCCAGTTCAATTATCATACGTCCATCTTGTGCAAACTTGACCTCGCTGTGATCATCATCTTGAGCCTTCTCCTGTAGATTTCTATCTTCGACCAGAAGAGGACTTAGGCATCACTAGTGAGTTCTCATACTTCATCTTTGTTACCTTAGCCTTCGAACTATTTTCTGTGATGTCGGCAAAGGGCTCTGAAGGAGCACCTTCGCCGGCAAAGGGATTGTCATTGCTTAGGCAACCCTTCTGTGACACTTGCACGTTACATCATCAAGTGCCACGGGCTATTTCGCTACGACTGTAGATAGGGCGAGCTCCGTTTGGGCAGCACTCTTATATTGTGAACATTTGTTGGCTCACCTATTTGCCGAACGGCATACTTATTCACACAAGTAATTCAGGCATTCGCTGTGTTCACTAATACATGATATTAACGCCTAAAAATCAATCTTGACAGGACTCCATGAAGTCTTACGACCTCCTTCAGGAATAGCCAGACTATTCCTTTGGCTGTCACACTCGTCGTTGTCAGGACGAGGTGTACGTGAGACGTGAGTCTAGATTACCATGAGGTAATCACAGTCATTTGACTTGGGCAATGTGTCCATGAAGTTGATCCCAATAGATTGCCATGGTCTATCGGGTATGGGCAGGCTATTTAGTAGCCCTGCAGGCCACTGCGTGCCTGTCTTGGTAGTCTGAGACTTCGCACACAAAGTGCAGAATGCCTCGATGTCTGAGGCCATACTGGGCCACCAGTATGTTCATCGAACGTAATTCGAAGTTTTCAGTTGACCGTAGTGGCCAATTGTCTGGTGGGCGTGATCGATTATGATCTCGATCAGCCTCCTTCCCCCTTGAAAAACATTCCAAGGGATGGCTATGACATCCCTCTTGAGCTGATTCTTCATCCAAATCAGCCCATCCCAGATGCCGAATCTTGGATGTGCATCTGGGTTCACCATGATCTTTGTGAACATGGGCTCCTTATGGTAGGAGTCGCGTAGGACCTTTGGCAGGTCCAAGTTCTCTTCTATGCTTACGCATAGGGGAGCTCCGTCATTGCCTGCGGCAATAACGTGGATGTCATTGTCGTTGTCATTGTCTGGTGTTACGACCGTTCAGTTCCGACTTCCGACCTTCAGTTCCGCAACACTTTCCGCCCCTCTGATATTCCCGACATCCCGCCCCTTGTTCATTTCCCTTGTTCTTTCAACTCTATTACTCAGACCCACCGGACCCACCTCACCGTTCCTCAAGACCATATGTCCGGCCCTCCTTGTGTTTCATTGTCAGATATGTTTTCCCAACCCCTTGTTCTTTGCCATTGTTCTACCTTACCCTGAACCCCCCTTGTAGTCCCATTGTTCCCAATAGTTCAGGTCCCACGCATTGTCTACTCGACTTCCGCTTCCCCCGGAATTTGCTTAGTACCATATCATTACCTGTTGTCTCAGCTCTTTGTATAAAAGCCTGTCATGTATGTCTCTTATTCTGCAATCAGATAATCACCTTCGATACTTGATTTCCTTCGCTCCATCTCCTGTTCTTAGTACAGCGAGTCTAGCAAGACCTCAGTCTCTCCGCCTTCCGTCTTCCATCTTCCGCCTCAGTTCCAACTCAAATTCCGACCAACCTCTAGCTCAGTACTTTCCGACTTCCGACTCATTTCCGAAATACTTAGGACGATAGTTCATTGGGGGCGCAACCTACAAGTTGAAGCCGCTGTCCTTTCCAGTTCCGACTTAGCGGAAATCTCAATACGTAACATCTGGCAATGACGTGTTGTGGTGAGGTTCCTTGATGGAGCCTTCGTTCATAGCCACTGCTTCTAATATTCATGGCTCTGTTTTTTTCTGCGAGGCGAGTTGATCGCCTCGTAGCTGCTGTATGCAGCTCCATGTATCGGTCAGTGGGCATTAGTTCACCGTACGGGTCTAGTCACGCATCAGCGTTGACGAAGACCTGATTCAGGTGCTTCTCGTCACCCATATCGCTCTCATAGTAGCGGGATAGGCAGTCCGCTACTTTGTTTTCAACGCCGTCAACGTGGACGGTGTTGTAATTGAAGCGGGATAGGAACTCCCACCACCAGACCTGTCTATCAGACAGGTCTTTTGGGTCTCGAATTACTCGAGACCCTTGTGGTCCATGACTAGGGTGAACTTTCTCCCTAGGAGTTTGTCCTCCCACTTCATTAGGGCTTCGAGCACGGCTCTGGTTTCGTGCTCGTGTGTTCTGTAGTGTTGCTGCGCAACACTGAACTTCTTTGACAAGAAGCCAGCTGGCCAACAGGTTCTCCAGTCTGGTCCCTGGCCGTAGATGGCACTGATACCAGACTTTGAACCGTTGGTGATGACCCATATCGGGTCCGCGTTCCATGTGTCGATGGGATGCAGGATCGGGGCCTTGCAGGCCAGCGCCCTTATGCTGTGGAAGCATTTGTCCAGCAACGGCGTCCATTCAAATGGACAGTTGTTGCACATGCATCCCAACAAGGGATTGGTGTATGCGCTGACGTCTGGCATGTAGTGTGCCAGGTATAGGACGAGGCTGAGGAATCTCTGCACGTCATTAAACGTGCGAGGTCTCCTCCACTCGCGGATGCATTGCATTTTGTCTCCATCCGCATGAACCCCTTGGCCATCTATGATATGGCCAAGGCACTCCATTCTTTCCAAATAGAGATCAACCTTCTTTTTACTTAAGAAGAGATGGCTGCTCCATAGTCTGTCAAAGACTATGTGGAGATGTTCCTCGTGCTCTTGTATCAAGTGTGAGAAGATGAAAATATCATCCATGTAGACATGGATGAAGCGACCTATGCAGTCGTGGAATATCAATGCATGAGATGTTGAAACATCGATGGGGCATTGCAATCCCCCATCTGTATCACTTGGCTCCTAAACATGCCAAGGATTGTCACAAAGGCTGTCTTTGGGACGTCTTCAGGACGAATACATATTTGCTCATATGCCTCTGGCATATTGAGTTTCGTCCTGTATTTACAGCGAGCGACATCGCTCCTGATAACATCCTGATCCAGGAAGGGTGTCACATCCTTCACTGTGTTTTTGTTTTGCTGTCGCAGGTCAAAGACGGTACATAATGTACCATTTTTCTTCAGTACACACAGCATTGGCACTTCTTGATGGGCCACCGCTGGTATCCACCACTTCACAGTGGTGTATTGTTCTAACTTTATGGACAATTCCTCATGGAAGTGTTCGGGACACTTGGGTAGTCGATACCGCATGCGTTTGTCGGGATCAATAAGATTGATCTTGTGATTCACCTCCCATAAGGGAGGGAGTTCCAATGGAATACCGCCAACGAGGTCGGCGATCTTGTCCATCCATTCCTCGCGTAAGCAAGGGATGTCATCATCCATGAGGACGATGGTTGTGGTTTGGGCAGCCATCAAGCGCTGTGTATGTCTGTTTGGACCCCCGGTGCTCCGCAGCTTTTTCCCTTTTTCTAGTGCTTTCATCATGAGATGACAGCGTCTCTCCCTATGGGTGTAGGGAGAGGGTGAGGACGAGTCTTGCAACTCGTCCTCCTGGCTTCAATTGTCCAGGGGGTGCGTGGGCCCCAAGGTGATTCTACTCACCTTTGGGTCCGCACCATTCTTCAACGACTAAAACCTGTGGGGATGGTTTCATTCCCCACGTGGATAGTCCCTGGACTGGCAAAGTCCAGGGTCACTCCTAGTTTCCTTAGGAACAGAGTCCACAAGATAGCATCGTAGTACTCGACGTTCGCCACGTCGAAGTATTCTTCAACTGTTTCGTGACCAAATCTAATGGTCGTGTTTGTCCTGTAGTTGATCATTGATCGACTACCGATGTACGCCAATTGCAGGGCAATTGGCTGTTCAAAGGCAAATGTTTTTATGCCAGTGGCACATGTGAATTCAGGGGATAGCAGTACCCCTTCACTCCCACTGTCTAGCAGACAGTGGGCCTTTGTGCCACCGATTTCCCAGTACCCTGACAGGGTACGGTTTTCGCTGCATGGCCATACCAGTCGCGTGCGGTGTTTTCTCCGATGATGATACATCGGTTCAGCCGCCTTGTCTGGGGCCGTCGTTCGAGCAGCCATGACTTTGGCTGTCTCGTCTACCTGCACTATTCGTATTGCGCTGGATCTGTAGGCAGTCTGGTTGTCTGCCATGTCTTCATCCCAATCGTAGTATTGGGATGGTTCCGGCTCCCAGGCTTCTGCTGGCTCACTGTTCCCTTCTTGATCCTCGGTTTCCTGAGGGTCACCCTCCCCCTCTTCAATCTCTTGAAGAGAGGTATCGATGGGATCCTCCGGACTCTCATCCTCATCTTGCCGTACGGCTGCTGTCAGCACTTTCAGCTTCAAGCGTGGGCAATTCACCTTAATGTGGCCTGTCTGGCCGCATTCAAAGCAGCTTGCGCTGCTATGGGCATTTTGCGGCCTATCTGGAGGGCAGCCGGATGGCTTTTGCAGGTAGCTCGGCTTTGCCGAGCTTCCTGACACCTCAGGCGGATGACCTGTTTGTGGTGGCTTTGTCGCCATGAGTCGGCAGAAGGCATTGTTTGCCTGGAATGCAGTGGGCTTGTTAAAGCCCGACTGTGCAGTCAGCTTGTTCGTCATGAGCCGTGACGTGATGGCCATTGTGGCCATGGTTTCTGCCTGCTGCATCCCTTGGTTGTACCGGGATGCTTCCTCAATCATTCGGGCAGCTTCGAAGAGCTGCTCGATCGAGCTGGACTCAGCGTTGTAGCCTTTCTTCAGGACTTCATTGCACAATGTATCATGCAATGCTGACATGAACCATCTCCGGAGCATGTATTCATCGGGTGGCTGTATCATCCACGCGGAGTACTTCATGAGCTCATTCAGCATTTCCTGAACAGTCTTCGTGCCTTGCACGACCCCGTCGACTTTTCGACACGTGGTGATATGTGAGGGTGTGCATGAATCTCTTCTGCAGCCCTTGCATAGCCATTTCCAAGGTCCATTCACAGACCTGACGATCAAAACGCTCAATGTTTCAAACGAACCATTCTTGGGCTTCGCCAGTTAGGCAAGTGCCCAGGTAATCCACCTGCATATGCATGGTGGTTGGCCCTAGTAGGCAGTTCATCTTGAGCCACCTCAAGATGCCCACTGCAAACCCCTCACATTCTTTGAGGTCCGAACCTCTGGCATATGGCTCGGGATATGCCAGCTTTCTGCCGGCTTTCGCGAGCATGGACATTTCAGGGTCCATGTCTGCGGTGTCTGCAAGCGCTACACAGATCATCCGTGTGACACCATCGTATGGCTCCTGTGGGCCTTCAATTTGGTCCAGGATGCCCTGACCCTCAGTCAGGGCAACGGACCTTTCACGCGGCTGCACAGCAGCGCATGGCAGGGCAGTTTCTAACTGCTCACTGCTTCGCGGGGATTGATGTTGGGTGTCCCCTGTCAATCCTGCATTCTGGACTCGTAGTCTGCTCAAGAGAGCAGAATGTGCTTGTCTGGCCTCCTGAACGACACACTCCTGCTGCTCGCTTGGCAGCTGGGTGGTCTGCACTCAAGTCACCGCCTCTTCGGCGTGCTGCCTGCATAGCTCCATGGCGCGTGTGTAGCGATGGGCGGCTTGCGCCTCTTTCCATTGCCAGTGCTTGAATTCAAGCTCCAGGCTCGCGGCCGTGTCCTTGGAGTTGACCTCCGAGGCCACCTGTTCGCAGATTGCCTGTTGGATGGTTTTGCCATCCCTCACTAGGGCCATGTTGGTCCTGCAGTTTCTTGATTCATTCTTGAATCATATGTCCTGTACAGACGGGATGTTCGGCAGCGGCATTTGTTGCCAATCGTGCGCTTCGCGCTGATCTTCAGTGGTGCTGTCGCACCCGCTGTCTGTCGCTCTATGCGACCCTCGGTGGTGGCGACGCTCATTCTTGTCTTCAAGGGCTTGTAGCTTCGCCCTTATGCTGGCAATTTCTGTGTTGCTCTGGCGCACATCTGTGTGGGATTCCACCAGCGATGCTCGCAGGCCAACAAGTGACCTTGCTAGTCCGTGTGCCATCATTCTAGTGAAAACTGTTTAGTGGTCTGGGCAGGGAGTGGCGATGCACTCGGAACGAGACTCAATGGAACTATACTACTATATTGTAGTGTACAAATGGCTCGGTGGACTGTGCCACTTAGGCTGGAGCGGCAGTGATCACAACGAAGGGCCTTAGACTGGGAATAGCGCGGAAATGGACAGCGACAACTGTCTGATTGTTCAATGTACATGGGTAGCGAACGGCAGAATGGATGGGGATCGATGCCCGGGGTTATGGCCGGGGTCGAGTCGAGTCATGGGGACGTGTCGTACCTAAATATACAGGTATATACTATGGAACTAGTGGGGCATATGGGGATGGAGTGGGAAGATGGAGCCAACCAATGGGTCGAGTATCAGCTAGGAATGGGGAGCCGGGGAAGTGGTGTGTAAGCGCGCACGCGGCATTGCTTCGGGGCCGCTGATTCGTCTCGGGTTTCACAACAATCATGACTATGCCGGCGATCCCATCTGCCACGTTCTCCAGCTCACGGCCTATCTGCTCGTTCCTCGCATCGGTGTTGGGTTGCTTCCTGTAGCTGATTGTTCAGCCGCACGGTCACCGTTGTTTCATCAGCAGTGTTTGTCCTTGATCTCTTTCTACTTGAGCTCAAGTATTCCGAGTCCTGATTGTCCTCAGGTGCTTGTTGTTTTTGACGTTGTTCCTTGGGGGGAGCAACGGTTGTCCGATCTTTCAACCAGGGGGCAGCGTCGCAGCTCTTAACTTGTCGCGATGTCCAGTCCAATGCTGAACCTTCGTCATTGCTGACGGGTGATCTGGCTCGGCCCTTGCCCTTATCGTGAGGCAGGGGCGAGCAGGATGTGGAGCGTGACTTGTCCCCGTCCTGTCCCTCCACTTCGTCCACGCTCGGAGACATGTGGTCAATGCTGTCCGCATCCTCTGGTGCCAGGACGGGTGCGGCGAGGTCTATGACTTCACCGTCTTCTATCTCCTTGGGCCCTGAGCCCGAGGTAGTGTCAGCCATGGTGTCACTAGGCTGCACCATGATTTTGTTGTGCGAACTGCTAGATCGCGTCGTTCAACTGAGCGGGTACATTGCAGGCGCACAGTCAATTGTAGTATGTTGTACTACATTCATTTTCTGACGATTTTTCAATCGTCAGCACAGCAATCTTGTCTAAGATGCTGCAGGAACCACTCTTCAACTGTTTGTTAGGCAAAAAGTCATTGGAAGTTCAAAAAGGTGTAAGAAGTTTGACTTATTACTTGTGGTATCACAAGGTAACAGAACTCAACTAAACGGTGGTGATTCTAGTACGACGTAGTGACAGTTACAAGTAGAGATAAGCTGGGGAATCCCAGGGGATTCCCACACAAGAACTATACAGTGGGTCTGCAAGGACCCACTGGCGCTATGTAAGCTACCAGCTATTATGTGTTGCCACGCGGCAACACAGGTAAATATCTATATTTACAGATGTCCTTCAGGTCCACTGGTTCAGGGTTAGCAGAGGCCGAGCAGGCTGAAGCCCCAGTCTCAGGTTGTGCCAGGTTTAGCTGGAAGCATTGAGAACCCACTAGTTTAATGCCACTGCATTTAGAAGGGCCACCCAGGGACCTTCCAAGTTCGGAGTTGGCTTGGTCTCAGCTGGGGCGACACAAGGTCACTGGCTGTTTTTTTGCACCTAGAGCCAGAGGTTCAGCTTTATCCTTGAACGTCTTCCCATCAGAGGCTGTGGCAGCCCTGGCCGAAGTGGCCTTTGGGCATTCTCTCACATGGTGGCCACCCTGTGCACATACTAGGCAGAGCTGGTTGTCCATCCTGCGTTGGCATTCCGCAGGCCTGAGTTTGCCATCCTTACTGAGTTTGGCCAGTTCTGTTTTTTTCTGACCCTCAGACAGATGGTTCACCTTTGGCTTGTCCTTGCCTTTGCCTTGGTGGTTGCTACCGGCATTGGCATGGGAGTTGCCTGAACTTTGACCTTGACATCGGGCATTGTTCTGGGGGCTCAGTTTTGATTGGAGGTCTTATTGTTCTTGGCCTTGGGTTTGGGGGTGGGGTGTGCCACACGAGAGACTTCATCACTTCATTTCTAATACCTTTGGTCAATTTTCTGAATGAGGTCTCAGAGGTTGTCAAAGGTTCAGGGCTTGTCGAAGTGCACCATCTCGTCCTTGATTTGCTTTGGCAAAGCCAAATCCTTTACTGAAGCATGGATGCAAGTCTGTAGAAGTCAACAAAAAACCAAGTTGCCTTGTGGTTATCCTTCATGACCAGATTCTCGAGCTCAATCTCAGCATCAGCAACCTGATCATAAGGGCTGAAGTTCAAGCAGAGCTCTTCCATGAATGCCATGTAATCCAAAGCCCAGCCGGGTTTGTCTGCAGGGTCATCTGCAAGGTAAGGCTCAAAGTAGTCTAGAGCGGTTCCCTCAAGGAAGGATAACAGATAGTTCACTTTCATAGAACCGTCTCAGAAAGCTTGGGGTTTGGCATGGAAATTCAACGTACACTGAAGAAGAAATCCTTGGAGCTTCTTCAGGTCCAAGCCATCAAAGTGGTCGGGTTCCCAAAGCTTAGCCTTCGAGTCATTGCGATCTCCTCCACCACCAAGTCCATTGTTGGCGAGCTTTTCCAAAGCCACAAGCATATGGCACCCAACCTGTTCCTCGCCATTTCCCTCTGCATTTGGGTCGGGGTTAGGTCTCAGGGGATCTGCATTGGGGTTGAAATTATGCTTGGAACCAGAGTCATCATCACCATTGTTACCTCCCCCTCCAGGGTCACTCAGGTCTGGGGACTCGCCGCAGGGTTCATCAGGAACTTTGCTGAGGTGTCCTTGAGTGGCACTGGTAACTTGGCATCACACCATGGGTGGAACTGGGGGGTTATAATAATGGTGACAGAATAGGGGGTTTTCAGCCATGTTCAAAACAATGCGTGCAAGGCGGGCCTCTATGGTCGGTGTGACGCGGCTACCCTGGGCACAGGCATAAGAACATGTGACAGGCATTTCATAACAACTGAGTGTAGAGAGTCACAAATACTGTTAAGGCTAGGACTCATACTAGATGTTTGGAACAGGAACCAAGCTGGTCTAAGGTTTGGAATAGCACCAAGCCGAGGTTCAGGACAGAACTGAAGCAAGGTTTTTGGCTTCAACTTATATGTTGCGCCCACTGTAAGGTAAGATGTGATTGGGAACTGCCAGCCGGTTCCCACACATGAACTGTACAGTGGGTCCCTAAGGGGTCCACTGGTATTAGCTAAGCACTATGTACATAGGTTATTTACACACTTCCAACATTCCCCACATTGTTCCATCCTCGACATCCTTGTTCCCCTTTTGACTCTGTTATTCAGACTTTTTGGACGCGACTCACCCTCTCACATTGCCCTATGTCTGAAACCTATGGACCCCCAAATGTTCCACTGTCACATAGCCTCCCATTCCCTTTGTCCTGCGTCTGCATTGATTCATGATCCTCTCTTTGTAAGAGCAACTCTACCTGCCATGGAATATCTCACAGGCTGAGGTAAAGGGATTCAAAGGGATATATATAGGTACTGAGTTAGCCACTACAACAGCAACACACTTGAGGGAAAGGGACCCAAAGAGAACAAGGTGAGGAGGAGGATCCCATGACTAACTATATAGTGGCTGAGCAACCAATCTACTGGTCATAGACATATGTGGGGTAGTATGCCATACAGACTCAGGAGTAGGAAGGGAAAGATGGAATAAGACAGAGCAGGTGAAAAGGAAGGAAGACAATGGATAAAAGAGATAAAAGATATAAAAGAGACTAACAGGAACCCCCTTGTAGTTCTCTCATTCCAGATTAGTTATTTGCTCCATTTGTCTCAGCTACTTCCTCTCACATTGGAACTTGCTTAGTACCCACTCATGTATGCATCTTAGTCTGAAATCAGATAATCAACAATTGCTTGACTCCTTCGCACCTGTCTCCTGTTCTTAGCCCAGCAAGCACTTGCAAGGCCTTTGCCTCTTAGCCTTCCAACTTCTCTCCTGCCACTTTTGACATCCAATATCGACTTCTGACTTCCAATCTTGACTGAGCTTGAACCCTTGTCTATCTCAGTTATGACACCTTCAACTCTTCCAACTTCCCATTTCAGAAGTGCTTAGGACCAGTAGTTCATTGGGGCAACACATATGTTGAAGCCACTGTCGTTTTAAGTCTGACTTCTGGCATTTTCATTTCGATACATAACACTAATCCAAGACTAAAGAAAACCTGGTTGAACAGCAGTTCTTGCGTAATTTATATGTTCATTGACAGACATTACTAAACCAAAAATCCCATGTTTCCTGTGCCAATCAATGCCAGATACATCTCACCAAGCACTCTCTGGGGTTGACTCCAGGACCTCCAAGTTCCTCACCATCCTTCTGCCTGCCCTGGTTTTTGTAGGTTGAAGCAAGGTTTCACATGCCATTCAGTGTGGCAGGATGCTCCTTGCCACCCTCTTCCTTAACTCCAGGACCTCTGCTTCAATTTGCATAGCCTTCTTCAACCTGCCCAGGTTTTTGTAGGTTGAAGCTAGATTTCCCATGCTATTCAGTGTGTCAGGATGCTCCTTGCCAAGCACTTTCTTGCTTGAATCCAGGACCTTCACTTCAAGTTCCTCAGCCTCCTTCCACCTGCCCTGGTTTCTGTATGTTGAAGCAAGATTGCCCATAATATTCCTTGTGTTAGGATGCTCCTTGCCAAGCACTCTCTTGCTTAACTCCAGGATCTCCAGTTCAAGTTCCTCAGCCTCCTTCCACCTGCCCTGGTTTCTGTAGGTTGAAGCAAGGTTGCCCATGCTAATCAGTGTGTCAGGATGCTCCTTGCCAAGCACTTCCTTGCTTGACTCCAAGACCTCCACTTCAAGTTCCTCAGCCTCCTTCCACCTGCCCTGGTTTCTGTAAGTTGAAGCAAGATTGCCCATGCCAATCAGGGTGGCAGGATGCTCCTCACCAAGCACTTTCTTGCTTGCCTCCAGGACCTCCACTTCAAGTTCCTCAGCATCCTTCCACCTGCCCTGGTTTCTGTAGGTTGAAGCAAGGTTTCCCATGCTAATCAGTGTGTCAGGATGCTCCTTGCCAAGCACTTTCTTCCTTGACTCCAGGGTCTCCACTTCAAGATCCTCAGCATCCTTCCACCTGCCCTGGTTACTGTAGGTTGAAGCAAGATTTCCCATGCTAATCAGGGTGGCAGGATGCTCCTCACCGAGCACTCTCTTCCTTAACTCCAGGACCTGCACTTCAAGATCCTCAGCATCCTTCCACCTGCCCTGGTTACTGTAGGTTGAAGCAAGATTTCCCATGCTAATCAGGGTGGCAGGATGCTCCTCACCAAGCACTTCCTTGCTTAATTCCAGGACCTCCACTTCAAGTTTCTCAGCCTCCTTCCACCTTCCCTGGCTACAGTAGGTCGCAGCAAGATTCCCCATGCTATTCAGTGTTCCAGGATGCTCCTTGCCAAGCACCCTCTTCCTTAACTCCAGGACCTGCACTTCAAGTTTCTCAGCGTCCTTCCACCTGCCCTGGTTTCTGTATGTTGAAGCAAGATTGCCCATGCTATTCAGTGTGGCAGGATGCTCCTCACCAAGCACTTTCTTCCTTGACTCCAGGACCTCCACTTCAAGTTCCTCAGCCTCCTTCCACCTGCCCTGATTTCTGTAAGTTAAGGCAAGATTGCCCATGC
This sequence comes from Gautieria morchelliformis, assembly GCA_015179125.1. NCBI lineage: Eukaryota > Fungi > Basidiomycota > Agaricomycetes > Gomphales > Gomphaceae > Gautieria > Gautieria morchelliformis. Next base: position 63,277 of record WHVA01000131.1, on the reverse strand, counting down.
TATTCAGTGTGGCAGGATGCTCCTCGCCAAGCACTTTCTTCCTTGACTCCAGGACCTCCACTTCAAGTTCCTCAGCCTCCTTCCACCTGCCCTGATTTCTGTAAGTTAAGGCAAGATTGCCCATGCTATTCGGTGTGTCAGGATGCTCCTCGCCAAGCACTTTCTTCCTTGACTCCAGGACCTCCACTTCAAGATCCTCAGCATCCTTCCACCTGCCCTGGTTTCTGTAAGTTAAGGCAAGATTTCCCATGCTAATCAGGGTGGCAGGATGCTCCTCTTCAATCACTATATTGCTTGACTCCAGGGCCTCCACTTCACGTCCCTCAGCCTCCTTCAACCTGCCCTGATATCTATGAGTTAAACCAAGGTTGTCTATACTATTCTGTGTGGCAATATCCTCCTTGCCAAGCAGCCTCTTACTTATATCCAAACCCTGCAGATGCGACTTTTCAGCCTTGTTCCCCTGACCCTCATTCCAGTTCATTAAAGCTAGCTCTACATCTGGAGGCCATGCTCTTATTATATGAGATGTCTGATGAGCCACATGTTCCATGTCTGATTGGTCAGCCAGAGAGGTTAAATAAGTTGTTTCTAACATGCCAACTGTTTATGTAGGATAATCAATCAAGGAACACATATGCCATGGCATACTGACCTTGGTCTACTAAAAATATCTTTGGTTGAACTCTGCAAATCTCACTGAAGAGATCTTCAGGCAAAGGCCCATCCTAATATAGCATAAACCACAAACATAAGCTTATATGAGTAGTTTACTCACTTTCAGCCATACTGACAAATCATCATCATGTGCTAGTGCAAATTCAGCATCGGAGTTCTGTCATTCTTTTAGTAATTTTTAGACCAGTGAACAGAAGTGACTGTCACCTCCAAAATATATAGAAGTGTGATCTCCACAGCTGTAGGTACCTGCTTGACAAATGAACACAAACTTCACAATCAAAGGGTAGTAAAATACCCTCACCTTGTCATGATTGCATAGGTAATCAAGGAGATCTTTGTCTATATCATAACCAAGTTGGGAATGCAGGTTTGGTGAGTCGGATGGATTGGTCATTTGATCCGACATTCCACCTGTGCCAAAATGTGCCACATTCTTACCCTCAGAGGATACCAATGAAGAATTGCCTGGGGGTCCCGATGGATGGTCCTGATAACTTCCTGATGTGTCGACCTCTCTTTCCTGGTCTCCATTGCCTCCAAGGTCCGATCTGTTGCTGCGGGGGCCAGGGTTGCTTCTTCCGGGGTCAGGGTTGTTACCTCCGGGGCCCGAGTTGTTACCTCCGGGGCTCGAGTTGTTACCTCCGGGGCTCGAGTTGTTACCTCCGGGGCCCGAGTTGTTACCTCCGGGGCCAGGGCTGTTACCTCCGGGCCCAGGGTTATCCCCACCTCCGCTGCCTCCACGTTCAACCTGTTCACCAGGATGTATGACGTTGAACCCCTGTTCATCCTGCGTGTGGTAACGCCAATGGGAAAGTAGAGCGAACCCAGTGGGCTTATCACAAATCTTGTAGCCACGTATGAAAATGCATTGATCTCGCGGACGGTCCAAGTTTTTCCCATCCAGAGTGTCTGTTAACTCATATTTAGTCACCGGGGCATAGAACTACCACTGTGCCTTGTGCATACCCCGGCGATTGACCTCTTTAGAAGCCCACCGACGCATTTCGTCACCCAGTGTTTCGGACCCAGTGGCACTGGAGTTTGCCTCAGTCTATAAATCCGTGCTAACAACCCCGTCAACGAATTTATTACGCACATGCTATATCCCCGAGGAACATGCAGCTCATCCTTCCTTGCATAATCCGAGTTATCGGTATCGCTCTGAGGAGGGGTTGGGAGGCTGTCGTCTCTTCTTGTGGTTGCTGGACCAGAGTGCCCCCATGCCGCATGAAATTGCCTATCGACCCATGTAGCCCATGTTTTTGCTTTCCCGAACCCTACATCGAGGACCAATTCACGATCTACCTTGGCTGAAGCATCAAACGCGGAACAGGCCCAGTACGAGGTCTTGTCACATCCGGTGACTAGGACAAGGTCAATCAGACGTATGTCACGGTTGTTCTTGTCGTTGGCGAATGTTAACCAGGATGCATAGTTCTTGCGCATGTATTTTTGAAATGCGGATTTTTCTAAGGCATCCTGGGTATCGATGCCACCACTATGTACGAGAATCGCACCCTCATGCTTGGAAGATTTGAAGCTATACCGGAGACTGCCAGGTGTGACTGGTCTGAGTGTTCACATGAGACATTAGGGCTGTTAGCGACGACGGAATAGCCACACACATGTTGCTGGAAATCTCCGTCACATACTCCAGAGGCCCTCCCCTTCCTCTCGCAAAAGGCCTTGCACCATCGTTGAGCATGCGCTTCTCAATCTCGCCAATGATCATAGGAACATAATCGAGATCACCCGGTACGCCCAGGTTATTGCTCAGGTCGCCACGGGCTTTAGAGGCATCAAAGAGCCGTATCCACCCACCACGATGGACGTAACCTACTTCCGCTATGTTGACCGAACCGGGGAACCAAGGTGCGAATCCCTTTCCCTCAAGAACTAAATTCCGGCTGTAAATCTGGTAATCGGTGTTGTAATCGGTCATTGCACAAGACGTCGTGACCAAAGGAGCAGAGGAGCAGAGAGCTAAGTTGAAGAGTCGAAGGTGAACCACCATCGACAGATTCGCGCTTGCACTGCAGCTGTGCCTCTTTCGGGAAGATCCGAGTCAGCGATGCATCGAGGGCGTTCAAAATACTGTGCAGACTCACGTCCGAAGATTGACTCATCGTGAACTCACTAGCTGTAGTGCGCGCAGACCAGTTAAATCCGGATATAAATCCCACCAAGATCGGCCTTCAACGCTTCACCGCGCGAGGGCTGCGGATCGCAAGTCGAGCACCGTACTATCACCATCATAAAAACGCTTACTTACAATATCGGTAGCGGCGCTTTAGCGCCAGTCCCCGACTCCTTTACAGGAGTCACACGTCTCATACGTGTTGAATCTCTAGGGAAAGTCTTAATGTATGTCTGTACCGTATCTGTGATTTATAATGTCTGTACACCATACCATCGGTGGAAAATGAACTGGACAAAGATAATGCAGGGACGTCAAATATGGGTGAATAGGATTATAGAACAGGGGAGATTATGATGGCGAAATACAAAACGCGCACACGTGCAATAGGATTGGTCGATCACGACCGCATTAGTTAAACGATAATGCAGGGAAACATAAAAAAGGGCAAACTTGATCATAAAACATGAACATTACAGGTACAGCAGGAATCCTTGACAGGTTGTGTCCACAGAACCCTCCCCTCCTTTCAGTCGGAGTCGGGGACTCCAGCCCTCCTCTGCGTTTCCGAACATCATCAGCCGCGATATACTCATCGACATTGTCTACAGTGACTGGGATCTCTCGGCCACTAGGCCAAACATAACATAGTCTCGGAAGGCGACAAGTGAACGAAGTAATGATTATCTAGCGTTACTTTCGTAGCCTGGAAGGGTGAATGAAATCAAGGGATAGACTCTACTCCCTCGATATCTAGCACAACAGGAACGACGATCCCCACTCATTGACGCGTACCCTGGGTCTCCTACTCCCTGCTAGCACCATCAATAACTTGAAAGTCGTGCTTCTGTTCCCTATGGACACTACGCGAAGCTCGAATGATATCAGCCTGCCCGGTCCGCCAACATGAGCTGTTTGGGTTGAACGTTGAACAATACCCACCATGATGTCTAACATCGATGATAAACATCTCTTCATATACATTTACATATGTCTAAGCCAGCCCTGGGAATTCCGCTTGCCCCTTCAAGCTGGAGAACGAGTAACTTGCAATTCATAACTAGTAGCCCCAAATTGCCCGTAGATGGTATGTTGCCGTGACCGTTGCCCTGCTCTGATGTCGGTCTAACACACACTTCGTAGGCTTCCGAGGTCTCAACCCTCCGCTCGCTGTCATACGCAAACTTCACGAGCGCCACTTTCAGCAGACGACTATCTCCCCAGTGGCATGACGTGCGTAAATTATTTGAAACTGCCAGACTACAGCTCGAAGGCCGTCATGGCGGAGAAGGTGGAGACCGCCATGAAGGAAGGCAGTTTCCACTTGTCGTGATATTATTGTCGGTTCCAACGGTTGTCGTTCATTCAACTGCTTCCTATTGTCAACATATAAGATTAAAGGCATGATAAACTAGATACAGTATCAAACAGTGAATGTGTGGATTAGGGTACATCCAGTCAGCCGAATCGCCCATGCGTGCATCAAATCTAAGAGAGCTTATGTGTTAGGGCACGATCTATACATGCATGCATTCATTTTTAGCGGGAGGGTCGAAGCATACAGGGCATGACTAGCATAAACCAAATAAAGCAAACTAGTATAGCGCTTAAGGCCTACCTAGTGCTCTACTGCTCTGCTGCTCGCTGACGTCTTCTGAGATCCCTCTCTTCAGAAATGGTAAGTTTGGTCCCTTTACCCTTGGGCAAAGAGATCCACGGCTTGGAGCCTTGACCAAGGATGAAAATGTTGGTGATCCTATTGCATAACCGGCAATTATGAGAAGGCAAAACTTGGGAGGAGAAAGACTACAAACCGGGTAGCAAACGTGCGGTCGAGACTGTCCTTGACGTGCACAATGTCAAAGCCACCAATATGCCTCTCACGGTGAACAATAACACCTGCGCGACCCATGTTGCGTCCACCAGTGATCATGCAGATATTTCCCGTGTCAAACTTGACAAAGTCGGTGATCTTGTTCTGCTCAAGGTCGAAACGGACGGTGTCGTTAGCCCGGATGAGCGGGTCGGGATACCGGATAGTGCGTCCATCATGGGTTACAATGTACGGAACACTGCGTGCACCAACAGCGATACGCTTCACCTTAAGAAGCTTGTAGGTGGCCTCTTCCGGTGTAATGCGGTGAATGGTGAAACGACCTTTAACATCGTACAACAAACGGAAGTGCTCGCCAGATTTTTCGATTGAGACAACATCTGCGCACATTCCATCAGACCACTGCACCAAGTGCAGCAGCACGTCAAAGAACCGCACCTTGGAAACCAGTAGGATACGTGGTGTCGGTCCTTACTTTCCCGTCAACCTTGATCAGCCGCTGCGCGAGGATCAAAGTCACTTCACGACCGGTCAGGGCGTACTTCAGGCGGTTGCGGAGAAAGATGGTGAGAGGGAGAGATTCGCGGAGCCTATGGGGACCAGGAGAAGGACGGGGGGCCTATACCAATGGTCAAGTCAGTATAAAATGACCCGCTAACCCGCAGAAAGCACGCACGTAGGTGCCGCTAAGCTTATCCAGCATCCATGAGCTAGGCGCAGCAAGGCGTTTCAAATGCTTTTTCGGACCTCTGGGCTACAGAAAACAGAAGTTAGTATGTGTTGCAACATCACACCATCCGTTCCACAATGTTCCATCCACCCGAAACAATAGCTGCAACGCATAACCTCGACATGGCAGACAATAACAGCAGCCATGCAACCCATCTGCAATGAACAGGACTGACCATTTTGCAATATTAAGCGTCAGGCGGCGCACACGACTGTGATCTTGAGGAATGTCGGAGTTGCAAAACAGAACACTTGCTGAATCAGCAAGCTTTTCCAGAAGTCCGCAACCGCCACAGTTATGTTACTCACGGGTTATTCTTCAGACGAGGACGGTGGCGCAGATATTGTCAAGGATGCGTTCTCATTGGGTTCATTGCCCACGACCAAGAAGCCGAGAGTGGAGCAGCCCCGGGCACCTGCATTAATCGCGGCTCCTCATGTTCTAGCAGAGGTTTGTTTCATGCGTCTGCTTTGCACGCACTTCTGATAGGTCTCCTTAGGACCCGTTAAATCAAACCTCCCTGATTACTCGACCTTCCGACACGCAAATGAACGTGAATATCCCGTACGAGGACATGACCTTGCCCATGCTAGGCCCACAAGACCCTTTTCGAACGACAAATCGACTCGATAATCAAAATGCACTCGCGGGACACGTTGAAGAGCAATCCATGACAGAGCATGCTTTCCGCGCTCAACATCTCACGCAGCACATCCTTGGTTACTCCGCCAACCCATCAGTAGACCCAAACGCTCCTGCTTTCCTTGGCAATGCCGAAGCTGCTGCAGCATACGGCCTCGCTACCGTGGACACTTTACGAGCACCAAAAGAAAAGCGTAAAGACCTTAAGAGGAAGAGGAAGCAGAAAGGCGATCTGGACGTTGTTGACGGCGATGGATCATACGTTGGCCCCTGGGCAGGGTGGGAAGGAGATGATTTAGGGCCACAATTACCGGAAGGTGTAGAGGAGGAGGCAGACGAGGAACCTGAACCAGAGCCAGAGTTAGCACCGAAGAAAGGGAGAAACAAACGTGGAGTTCCAGGCCAAGAAACATCGACGTTCCATGGCAAGCAGATGACGGATTACCAGGGCCGGACGTACATGTCCCCGCCATTGGTTGAAGCCCCACACATCGTGTCCGAACCTGGTTTACAGGAGACATTTATCCCCAAAACTTGCGTACACACTTGGACCGGTCACACTCAAGGAGTGTCGGTTATACGTTTACTTCCCCAGACATCCCATCTACTTCTTAGTGGGTCAATGGATACAAAAATTAAGGTATGGTTTCCTGTCTTTACGACTGCTCACTCTCTTATACATATATCAGTTATGGGACGTGTATACCTCCGGAGCTTGCTTACGCACGTTTATGGGACACAACAAGGCTGTGAAGGACGTTACATTCTCCAACGACGGTCGTAAGTTCTTGTCTTGCGGCTATGACCGTCAGATGAAACTTTGGGATACCGAAACTGGTCAATGTTTGAAGCGATTCAGTAATGGCAAAATTCCATACGTTATCCGGTTCCATCCAGACGATGACAAGCAAAACATTTTTTTGGCTGGCATGTCTGACAAGAAGATTATTCAGGTTAGTCCAATGGACTTGCCCCTACTGTTCATATTTTCTGACACTCCACGCAGTATGACATGGACTCTGGAGAGATCGTGCAGGAGTACGACCAACATCTTGGCCCCGTTAATACCATTACATTTGTGGACGAAAACCGACGATTCGTGACCACATCTGACGACAAGACCATACGTGCTTGGGACTATGATATCCCTGTGGTGATCAAATACATCGCCGAGCCCCACATGCACTCTATGCCTGCTGTCACACTCCATCCATCCAGTAGGTGGATCTTTCTCGCACAAATCTTCTCCTCTGAACTTGTCGCGCTTTACAGAAAAATATTTTGCCGCTCAATCGCTTGACAACCAGATCTTAGTATATTCCACGGACAACTTCCGGCAAAATCGTAAGAAACGATTTGCTGGGCACACGGTCGCCGGTTATGCATGTCAAGTTGGGTTCTCGCCCGACGGTAAGTGGATTAGCAGTGGCGACGGGTCGGGCAACGTCGTTTTTTGGGACTGGAAAACGGGACGAATTAAGAGCCGGCTTAGAGCTCACTCAAAAGTTGTCATTGCGCACGAATGGCTACCCCACGAAACGGTGGGTTCTCATTTACATTGCGATGCTAAATATCCGGTGGCTAACGAGCTATATATAGTCCAAGGTAATTACAGCAAGCTGGGACGGGTTGATCAAGCTATGGGTAAGTTGTTATGTCTGCCTATCTTTGATTCGGGCTATAACCGTTGCAATAGGATTAAAGTGCGAGCTCTTCCAGCGAAACCCACAGCTACCTCCCAATTACTTGTACCATAGTGTAGCATTTCTTATCTGGCATGTACGTAGAGAAATATGTATTAGGAGGTCTGCTTGAGCGGAGTGTACCCGCCAGGCGACTCGGAGCTGCGTTCTCGGCGCTCGCTCGATCATGGCTTCCCTGATTACTACTGTTCGCAATCGTACGTATAAGTGCTCACAGACATGTTCTTGACACTCAGAAGGGTTGTTTGGTAGGTTTACTTGATGCAATTCGCTCTGTGAATCCGCCAGGGCGGTGGAAGATCCTTGTGGTGGATGAGCACGCCCAGAAATTGCTGGGCAGCACCTTGAAGCAATATGACATCCTGGAGGAGAATGTAACTCGTACGTTGTCTTCTACGCTCGTATATGATGGTTTATGATTACATTACCTTGATGCCTAGTCATTGAATCCATCAACAGCCACCGCACCCCTCAGCAGTTCGAGGCGCTCTATCTACTGATGCCAACCACTCAGAATGTCGAACGCATTATCGCTGATTTCTCCAATGGCCGACAGCAATACCTGGCTGCGCACGTCTTTTTCATGGAAGGTAACTAGACAAGGCGTATCGCTGGACATGCATGCTCATTGCCCTCAGGCTTGTCCGAGAATCTTGTCGACCGATTGGTGTCATCTCCTGTGGAGCCATACCTTAAAGCGCTCAAAGAACTTTATCTTAACTTCTGGCGTGCGTGGATTCGTCGTAATTTAACAGCAGCCAAATAACTTTGCCGTAGCGATCGAGTCGCAAGCATTCTCGTTGCACACCCCTTCCATGTTTTACAGCCTTTTCAGTCCTCCCAGAAGCCCCACAGCTCTTCGTGGCGCCCGGCTTCGTGCCGAAGAAGACCTCCGATTCATGGCCCGTTGCATCCTAAATGTTTGCGTCAGCCTGGAAGAGTACCCGTTAGTACGATATTACCTGCCATTACATCATAAGCCTTTAGGCCCCTTTGCGCCGCCTCCGGAGTCGCGTGCACCGCCATCTGAAGGAAGCGGACGGTGGCGTACCACACTAGCGCGAGGGGACGCAGGAAGAGCAGAGGCAGAAGCTGACAATGCATATCTCACGAAGGTTCTTGCACACATGGTGCAGGAGGAGCTTGATGAATATAAAAAGGCGACCCCAGACTTTCCGGTGTGTACCAGGGTGACGGCTTCTCGACTTTGCTCATTAACTTGTCTAGAAAACGGAAGGATCACGTCCCCGGGGCGTTCTGTTCATCACAGACCGCACCGTGGATACATTTGCGCCGTTTTTACACGAGTTCACGTACCAGGCCATGTGTAACGATCTGCTACCTATTGACAACGGAACGAAGTACCGGTGAGCGGAATATGTTGCTATATCATGCCCAGAAAACCGATGTTATGACCACAGGTACAAGTTCCAGACAGCTTTAGGCGAGTACGAGGACAAAGTCGCTGTGTTGTCAGATGCGGACTCAGTTTGGGTGGATGTTCGACATCTGCATATGCGTGAGGCGATCGACAAGCTCATGGCGGATTTCAACGCGTTCATGCAAGAGAATGCTGGTTTCAAAGGGTGAGCCAGTAACACACTCTTCAACTTTTGACAGTTTACGGACTATATATAAAGAGACGGTGTCGCCTCATTGAACGATATGAAGGATATGTTGGCTGGTCTGCCGCAATATCAGGAAATGCGTGAAAAGGTCAGACTTGTGTTTGATTTTTATGATCCTGTACTGATCTCTGCCCAGTTTTCTTTGCATCTGAATATGGCACAAGAATGCATGTCAATCTTTGAAAAGCAGAAATTGCCCGCTGCCGCGTCGGTGGAACAGGTTGGCCATGTTAACCTGTCTCCGGAATCAAGCTGACTTTGTCACAGAATTGCGCAACTGGCACAACGGCTGAAGGCAAGGCCCCGAAGCATCTAGTAGAAGAAATGGTCCCCTTACTGGACAGCAACGAAATTAGGCAAGTTCTGTAGCGTATTTTGGGTTTAAGGCTTGATGCTTACTTGCTGTCTAGTAACGCATCGAAAGTACGCATAATCGCTCTCTACATTCAATTCAGGGAAGGCGTACCCGATGAGGATCGCCGACGCCTCTTTCAACACGCAAGGATTTCCCGTGCCGACCAGGATGCTATCAACAGTCTCGTGCATTTCGGCGTCCGCGTGACCCGGGTACGTCGACCCGTCTTTGTTTCAGTCCCGTTGGCTTATGAGTACGTTTGCAGATGCCAGGGGACAAGGATGTGAGAAAGAGACTCAAGCAAAAGCCGGGAGCAGAAGAGTATGATCTGTCGCGATATAAGCCCGCTGTTCAAACAATGCTGGAGGTTCTCCTCAGCCTTGCTTTGTTATGCTAATGATCTGACCCCGACTGTTCAGGATCATGCCGGCAACAGACTCGATCCTACCATGTACCCATATGTACGTGAGCCCCCCGGTGCGATAAGTAGCTCGACCAGCCTTCGCACGGCTTCGGCGTCGACGCCTGCAGGGTCTTTGCGCAGTGCAAAACCAAACTGGCATCGTGCTCCACAGCGCGGCGGCGCAAGTGAAGTACGGCAGCGACTGATCGTTTTTGTTGCTGGTGGGATGACATATTCAGAAATGCGTACAGCATACCAGGTGTCATCGTCGTTAGGAAAGGATGTCTTCATTGGTACGTTAGCATCGCCCTCGTATCTAGTTGACAAAGGACGATTATCCAATCAAACTTGCAGGCTCTACACATACTCTATACCCCGATGGCTTCTTGGATGATTTGAAGGTAGTCGAGCTAGGCGGTGTTGGTTCTCGTGCTCTACCGAACGGCCTTCGTGAACTCGGAGGTGATCCACGGCCATACCAGTCATATTACGATCAGAAGTATTATATCAAAGATCCACCGGCACCTGCCCCTGCGCCTTCACCCGCACCATCTTCCCGAGCAAACAAATTATTGCGTCCGGGGCCTTCGCCGATGCCCTCTCCTGCGGGGTCTGCTATGTCGCTAGGTCCCGGTTCAGTGGAACAGCAGAAGGAGAAAAAGAAGAAGGGTCTCTTCCGGTTTTGAAGTGATGTTCCTTGGGACAATGAGATGGCTTTTCTGCTTCAGTATCTCTGTATTCATTGTTATGGCCTTGTGCTCAAGCTTAGTGCCCTTTCTTACATACTATTCACTGTTCTGGCCTGGACTTCTATACCTTCTGCGGCGCTGCTAAGAAGGGAAGGATCTAGTGTAATGGGCCAGAGTCAACAATATTTTGGACCTTAGGAGGGCTCGTGAGGCGTGAGTGTCCGTGGGCAGCAAGCACCTTGGGTGCCAAAGCAGTGTTGCTCAATTCTTACTACTTCTCTACGTACATGCCAGATACATAAGATATGCTACGCTATGGAAGAAGTAATTGGGAGGTAGCCAAGAGGACGAAAACATACGGTTGAATGGTGAACCATGTGAGTTTCGCTGTAGTTGACGGGAAGAACTCGCACTTTAATCCTATTGCAACGGGTATAGCCCGAATCAAAGATAGACAATAACAACCTACCCATAGCTTGATCAACCCGTCCCAGCTTGCTGGAAATTACCTTGGACGATATATAGCTCGTTAGCCACTGGATATTTAGCATCACAATGTAAACGAGAACCCACCGTTTCGTGGGGTAGCCATTCGTGGGGTAGCCATTCGTGTGCAATGACAACTTTTGAGTGAGCTCTAAGCCGACTCTTAATTCGTCCCGTTTTCCAGTCCTAAAAAACGACGTTCCCTGACCCGTCGCCACTGCTAATCCACTTGCCGTCGGGCGAGAACCCAACTTGACATGCATAACCGGCGACCGTGTGCCCAGCAAATCGTTTCTTACGATTTTGCCGGAAGTTGTCTGTGGAATATACTAAGATCTGGTTGTCAAGCGATTGAGCGGCAAAATATTTTTCTGTATAGCGCGACAAGTTTAGAGGAGAAGACTCGCGCGAGAAAGATCTACCTACTGGATGGATGGAGTGTGACAGCAGGCATAGAGTGCATGTGGGGCTCGGCGATGTATTTGATCACCACAGGGATATCATAGTCCCCAGCACGTATGGTCTTGTGGTAAGATGTGGTCACGAATCGTCTACAAATGTAATGGTATTAACGGGACCAAGATGCTGGTCGTATTCCTGCACGATCTCTCCGGAGTCCATGTCATACTGCGTGGAGTGTCAGAAAACATGAGCAGTAGGGGCAAGTATGGACTAACCTGAATAATCTGCTTGTCATTGGATGGAACCGAATAACGTATGGAGTCTTGCCATTACGAATCGCTTCAAACATTGACCCGTTTCAGTATCCCAAAGTTTCATCTGACGGTCATAGCCGCAAGACAAGAACTTACGACCATCGTTGGAGAAACGTGCGTAAGCAAGCTCCGGAGGTATATACGTCCCATAACTGATATATGTATGAGAATGAGCAGTCGCAAAGACAGGAAACCATACCTTAATTTTTGTTATCCATTGACCCACTAAGAAGTAGATGGGATGTCTGGGGAAGTAAACGTACAACCGACACTCCTTGAGTGTGACTGTGTACGCAAGTTTTGGGGATAAACGTCTCCTGTAAACCAGGTTCGGACACGATGTGTGGGGCTTCAACCAATGGCGGGGATATGTACGTCCGACCCTGGTAATCCGTCATCTGCTTGCCATGGAATGTCGATGTTTCTTGGCCTGGAACTCCACGTTTGTTTCTCCCTTTCTTCGGTGCCAACTCTGGCTCTGGCTCGGGTACCTCGTCTGCCTCTTCCTCCACACCTTCCGGTAACTGTGGCCTTAAATCACCACCTTCCCACCCTGCCCAGGGGCCAACATATGATCCATCGCCGTCAACAACGTCCAGATCGCCTTTGTATTTTCTCTTCCTCTTAAGGTTCTTCCGCTTCTCTTTTAGAGCTCGTAGGGTGTCCACGGTAGCGAGACCGTATGCTGCAGCAGCTTCGGCGTTGCCAAGGAAAGCAGGAGAGTTTGGGCCCATTGATGGATTGGCGGAGTAGCCAAGGATGTGCTGTGTGAGAGTGCTGTGTGAGTGAGATGTTGAGCGCGGAAAGCATGCTGTCATGGCATGCTCTTCAACGTGTCCCGCCAGTGCATTTTGATTATCGAGTCGATTTGGCGTTCGGAAAGGGTCTTGTGGGCCTAGCACGGGAAAGCTCGTGTCCTCGTACGGGATATTCACGTTCATTTGCGTGTCGAAAGGTCGAGTTATCAGGGAGGTTTGACTTAATGGGTCCAAAGGAGACTTATTAGAAGTGCGTGCAAAGCAGACGCGTGAAACAAACCTCTGCTAGAACATGAGGAGCTGCGATTAATGCAGGTGCCCGGGGTTGCTCCACGTTGGATTTTCGTGGGAGGTGCCACAAATGAAGGGGGCAGCACCGACTTCGTGTCGTGGGGAGTTACAAACGGATGGGGCAAATACGTTCGTGAGGGCGAATGCCGTCGGTCGCGTCGACTGCCTTGCAGGTCTCACGTGATCCCAAACACACGTTCAGGTTACCTGCCTCTTTTCCCTCGCCCTCGTTTTGCCTTTTGATTTTGTATTTGCGGTCTTGCCTGGGTGTGCGCTGCCCCTTGCTGTTACTAAGCAGTGGTCCGCCGAGCACGATTCCGCTTAGGCCCGCTGGAACACGTCGTTATTGACGTCACCGATTTCAGTGGCTCACTCCGGCCTATTTATTTTGCTCGCTCTTCCTCGGTCGCTTGTGGCGCACCCCTACCCTTGGAGCCCCCGAAAAGACTTTCTGTCGTAGCTGCCTCGCCTTATTTCCAGTCGCCATGCTTCCCCTCTTGAGGAATTCGTATAAACTAAGGTGGACTTCTCGCGGAGTTGGAACACCGTTCACAGTGGCACGTAGCCGCTCCTGCGAACAATGTCCACCTTCTTGGGGTGCCGAAGCTCTCTGTGCGGAGATAAAGCCCGTCTGAGACCGGCTGGATGCGGCTCAGGCACTGGGGGGAGCGGTAGCACTCGTCCACGCACTTGAAGATAAGCACAGACACTCCGACACGAATCGGACCTGTGTAGCTTCGCCCCTGCAGAGAAAATAAAGTGCAAGCTGACGGGGCTGATCATGCTGGTTCATGTTCTTTACATTTGAGGTGCGGATTGTTTCCGTGGCTGCGGAACGGGCTAAGTAAAGGCTACGTTGTCCATCTTGTGCAAACTTGACCTCGCTGCAATCATCGTCTTGAGCCTTCTCCTGGAGATTTCTATCTTCGACCAGAAGAGGACTTGGGCATCACTGGTGAGTTTTCAGACTTCATCTTTGTTACCTTAGCCTTCGAACTATTTTCTGTGCTGACGGCGAAGGGATTGTCGCTACTTAGACAGCCTTCCATGACACCTTGTACATTACATCGTCAAGTGCCACGGGCTATTTCACTACGACTGTAGATAGGGCGAGCTCTGCTCGGGCAGCCCTCTGATCTTGTGAACATTTATTGGTTCACCTATTCGCTGAACGGCATACTTATTCGCACAAGTTATTCGGCATTCGCTGTGTTCACTAATACACGATATTAACGCCTAAAAACCAATCTTGACAAACCGGATGAAGACCGACGCAATCGAAACAGCCTTACAAACGATTTTGGCTAAGTTAGATATTCCACAAAGTGGTGGAAATGCAATGCTGGATGAGCCAGATTTCGGAAAAGCGGAAGTAGCGGAAGAGAGGATGGCAATCATCTGAGCGCTGGAGGAATGGCGACACTTCCTTGAGGGTGCCCTATGCCCATTTGAGATCTGGACAGACCACAAGAACCTTGAGTACTTCCGCATGTCTAAGAAGCTGAACCGACGACAAGCACGGTGGTACCTACACCTGTCCCTGTTCAACTTCATGCTCCACCACCGCCCCGGCCGCACCATGGGCAAGCCCGATGCCCTATCCCGCCGTGCGGATCATGGAAGTGGAAGCGGAGACAATGCTGATATGACACTGCTCCGCCCAAGTCTCTTTGCAATCCACACCCTCTAAGGAGTGACCACAGTTGGGGCGGAAGCGGAAATGCTCCGGGACATCCGGAGGCAGTACCGGAATGGAGAGAAGGAGGAGTCGGTGGTGAAGGTGGTGGAGGAACTTCGGGAAGGGCACTCACGGTCTGTACGGGCAGCGGAATGGTCAGAACGTGATGGGCTGCTCCACTTCAGAGGCAAGGTCTATGTTCCAGGTGGGGCGGACCTCCACCGCCACATTGTGTCCCAGCACCATGACACACGGGTCGCTGGGCATGCTGGCAGATGGAAGATGCTGGAGTTAGTGGCTCGGAACTACTTGTGGCCTCAGATGTCCCGCTACATTGGACAGTACATGAAGACATGTGACCTTTCTCTCCGAACCAAAGCACAACGACATCCTCCCGTCAGAGAACTTGTTCCACTCCCGATTCCAGAATCCCGCTGGGACACCATCAGTGTTGACTTCATCGTTGAACTCCCAGAATCTCATGGCTACGACGTGATCATGAACGTCGTGGACTCGGTAAGCAAGGTGTCCCACTTCATTCCGACGCACACGACGATCACAGCCCTCGGAGCGGCCCGCCTGTTCCTTGCGCATGTCTGGAAGTTCCATGGGCTCCCGAAGCAAGTCGTTTGCGACCGAGGTCTGCAGTTTGTCGTGGAACTGACTCGGGAGCTCTACTGCCTGCTCGGCATAAATCTGGCTACCACCACAGCATACCATCCACAAGGTGACGGACAGACGGAACGGGTCAATCAGGAGTTGGAGCAATATCTCCGCCTCTTTGTCAATGAGAGGCAGGATGACTGGGATGAGTTACTTCCACTGGCGGAATTCCAATACAACAACCATGTACATTCCGCCACACAACAGACTCCCTTCATGCTTGACTCCGGACGACACCCGCGGATGGGCTTCGAGCCACGCCAGGCAGAGTCCTGACTTGAGACAGTCAATGAGTTCCGAGACCACATGGACTCCACCCTTTCGGAAGCCAAGTCGGCCCTTGCGAAGGCCAAGGATGACATGGCAAGGTACTACAACCAACGCCGGGTTCCTGCCCTGGAGTACCAAGTTGGAGACAAGGTGTATCTAGATGCAAGTGACATCCACACCACACGCCCTTCGCAGAAGCTTGCCCACCGCTACCTTGGGCCCTTCACAGTGATGTGGAGGGTTGGACGGAATGCATACCGCCTCTGACTTCCAATGTCCATGTCCCGCCTCCACCCCATCTTCAATGTGGTGAAGTTACTCCCTACGCTTGAGGACCCAATTGCAGGTTGGAAGGCTCGTCCGCCACCTCCACCGGAAATTGTAGATGGGGAAGAGCATTATGTGGTGGAACGGATCCTGGACAGCCGGTTTGTGTGAGGATGACTCCAATTCCTCGTGAAATGGGAAGGGTATGGGTATGAGGAGAATTCGTGGGTCCCGGAGCAAGATGTCTCCGCTCCAGACAAACTCTGCAAGTTCTATAGGACACACCCTGGTGCCCCTCGCCAAATCTGCTCACTGGCATTTCAATCCCTCGTGTCCTGTGCTTCGAGGACGCAGCACGCTAGAGGGGGGTGATGTCAGGGGACACCCTGTTTTCCATTTCCAGTTCCGACACCACACACCCAGTTCCGACACCATTTCTGAGTCTGGTTCTGGTTCCAATTCCATCTCCGCCTCCGCTTTCGGAAATGATTTCGCTTCTGGGAGAACTTCCACCAGTTCTGTTCGCCTTGCCAGTTCCACTCCAATTTCCGACTTCCGCTCTCGGAACAGTGTCAGAAATCAAGCGACTTGTGTAATAGGTGTCATCAAGGGTCAATCAAGGGTCAGGGAGGTCAGGGGGATGCAGGGTTGATGGCGGGTGCCAAGTGTTGTCCCTGGCTGCGCAGCGTAGTATAATACGGGCTCGCTGACATTGGGGGTCCTTAGACTTTTCTCTTTGGATTTCCCCTTGTCAGGTGAGAATCCCCTCTCTTGTATACTCTGTTCATTTATACATACTTTGGATTTCCCCTTGTCAGTTGTGTGGTAGTGTGATCTCACAACCAGCCAGGGTTGCCCTTACAGTGGGGAGGACGTGGCACCTTCGCCCCAGCTGCAGCCTGACAGACGTCGAAAGCCACGCACTTCAAAGTGTTATTGGATTCTAGAGGGACATTTCCTAGGGGCATACATCATCATCAATGGATTATCCACATAGGAGCATACAGCATCATCATTGACATCATTGGTGATGTATGCACTCCTAATCCAATGTTCCGTAGGGTTTTACCCCTGTTCACCACTGTATAAGTAGCTAGGACTTTAGCTACAACAAATCATTGGTTTTAGCCCATTCACTCACATTGTTGAGTCCGGTCGAGTGAGTTAACAGTGTTCTCACTATCAGTCTCAAGTTCTTTTCGCTACATCTTCTGCGCTCAAGTTAATGCGCAGACCCCTCCAAGTCCTTCCCATCATGGCAAGGCAACAAAATAACAAAATAACACAAAGAACCAAAATAATTTCATCACTCCTTCTGCTCTATGCCCAAAAGTTCTCACTTCTGACAGAATCCTCGCCTGGCAATCCCCTCACTCAATCCAGAACCATCTCACACTCTCTAAAGCTTTCCCCACGTCTCACATTTCCCGTCTTGAGGAAGTCCGTACCAGCGCAGCAGTCAAGAAGGCTAGAGAAGGCTGGGGTGCGGGCTTGCTACGTTTCAACCAGTATCGTGATTCCATTTCTATCACAGAATCAGATCATTGTCCTGCTTCCGAAACCCTCCTGTCCATGTTCGTTGCAAACTGCGGAGCCGGAAAACTAAGTGAATCCTGCATCGCAACATGGCTAGCAGGAATACATAGGTACCACCAAATCCATGGTGCCCCTTGGCATGGAGGCGCTGCCCTGGCCCTCATGAAGAAAGGCGCGGCAAATGTGGTGCCTCCAGATTCCAAAAGACCACCTCGCACTCCCATTACCATAGACCACCTGACCCGATTACACACGAAACTCGACCTGTCTAACTCCTTCAATGCAGCGGTCTTCGCTATTGCCTGCACAGCATTCTGGGGGTGCTGCCACCTGGGTGAGCTGGTAATCCCATCAAGGAACTCTTTCAATCCAGCCTTCCACGTCTCCCGCTCGTCACCGATATCACGGGGCATTGCTAAGCACGGCCGACACTTCACGACATTTCATATACCTTTCTCGAAGACAAAGCATTCAGCAGGCGATGACATCCACCTCATTGAGATCGATGGGGCCACGAACCCTATCACCGCACTCGATCACCACCTGCAATGTCACTTCGGCGCCTCACCGCTGGTACCCATACCTGTTTGCCTTCGAGACAGACGACGGCAGCTGGGCCCCCATGACGAGGGACTGGTTCTTGAATGCTGCAGCAGCTTCGGCGTTGCCAAGGAAAGCAGGAGAGTTTGGGCCCATTGATGGATTGGCGGAGTAGCCAAGGATGTGTTGTGTGAGAGTGCTGTGTGAGTGAGATGTTGAGCGCGGAAAGCATGCTGTCATGGCATGCTCTTCAACGTGTCCCGCCAGTGCATTTTGATTATCGAGTCGATTTGGCGTTCGGAAAGGGTCTGGTGGGCCTAGCACGGGCAAGGTCATATCCTCGTACGGGATTTCACGTTCATTTGCGTGTCGGAAGGTCGAGTAATCAGGGAGGTTTGATTTAACGGGTCCTAGGGAGACCTATCAGAAGCGCGTGCAAAGCAGACGCGTGAAACAAACCTCTGCTAGAACATGAGGAGCTGCGATTAATGCAGGTGCCCGGGGTTGCTCCACGTTGGATTTCGTGGGAGGTGCCACAGATGAAGGGGGCAGCACAGACTTCGTGTCGTGGGGAGTTACAAACGGATGGAGCAAATACATTCGTGTCGCGCAGGTCTCACGTGATCCCGAACACACGCTCAGGTTACCTGCCTGTTTTCCCTCGCCCTCGTCTTGCCTTTTGATTTTGTATTTGCGGTCTTGTGCGCCGCCCCTTGCTGGTTACTAACCAGTGGTCCGCCGAGCACGATTCCGCTTACTAGTAGGCCCGCTGGAACACGTGGGGATTGACGTCACCGATTTCAGTGGGGCTCACTCCGGCCTATTTATTTTGCTCGCTCTTCCTCGGTCGCTTGTGGCGCACGCCGACCCTTCGAACCCTCGAAAAGACTTTCTGTCGCAGCTGCCTCGCCTTATTTCCAGTCGCCATGCTTCCCCTCTTGAGGAATTCGTATAAACTACGGTGGACTTCTCGCGGAGTTGGAACACCGTTCACAGTGGCACGTAGCCGCTCATATAGCGATGCGATGCCGATTCCGACGAAACTCCTTGAATGGTTTGGCAGGGTGGGCGAGCATCCACTTGAAATTCATTGTTATGCCCCTTGGCAAGCACTTTTGCTCGATGTCTTCCCATGGCAGGAAGACTACATGCTCACTCGTCACTTCGACCAAGAAGATGCTCATGGTGCCATAACCACCTACATATCGTTGAAGGATGCACCCGTTGCCTTTTTCCAAGTCAAAGGGCAAACAAACTCGACATTCTGAGCGAGCGCCGACTCGCTGATGCTCAAATGAGACGGGGTTTTGATTGGCTGGCTGAAAGGTTGTCAATCCCTGCTCTCTATGGACTGAGCATATTCGGCACAGTCTTTGGCATCTACCGCTATGATGCACTGACTGGTGATCTCACCCCCCCAAAAATTCCTCATGTTTTTGGGAAGGCCCAAACTGATACAGCACCGGTGACAAGGTGGAACTATGATATCATGCACCCAGCTGGTGCCAAGAAACTGTTGGAAATTGTTGATGAGGCGAAAGACATGGCCAAGGTGGCCAAGGTTGAGTTGGAGGGTTGATGGCTGAGAAGCCTGCATACACCACTCACTGCCCATGCACTCCATGCTGTCAAAAATCTCATGAACAGTTTTGATAAACTTCCCATCCTACAGAATGATTTCTTATTGTTTGTGACACCTTGTACCAGTTGAAATGTGATCTATAAATATGTTTGATGATAATTTTGAGCAAAAAAACATAAGTCTATAATGTGAATGTGGCTAGAACTAGGAATTTAGGATTTTAGCCCTATAGAAAGTCACACACTACATGGCAGACTGTCAGTGTATAAAGGGGGCCAACCATTGATAACCAGAGCATATTCCATTACCCGTTTCCTTACCCAAACCTTAAAGAACAGCAGGGGAAGCTCGTTATAAACACTCCCTGGGGTACCTCTTGGAAACCGTTTGGTAAACCGCGACCAAAACGACCCTTGCATAGCGTGATGCTCCAAGGTGTTGCGGAACGCATCACATCTGATGTCAAGACATTCCTTCAGCGAAGGCAGTGGTACGCAGATCGAGGTACACATATAACCACCAGTTTTCACATCATACTGATCGCACACAGGCATTTCCGTATTGCCGAGGCTATTTATTGCACGGCCCACCAGGCTCAGGAAAATCCTCGTTTATTCAAGCTCTCGCAGGATCACTGTCGTATGACATATCTACTGAATCTCTCTGAACGAGGATTGGCTGATGATAAACTCAACCATCTCCTCTCCAACGCTCACGAGCACAACTCTGTGCTGATTGAAGACATAGATGCAGCGTTCAATAAACGCGTGCAGACCACTGAGGATGCGTGAGCAGCTTGGTTGGTTCATGTATGCAGTGGTGTAGTCTCACGTCCACACTAGGTACCAGCCTTCAGTAACATTCTCTGGGTTTCTGAATGCTTTGGATTGTAGAAAGTCGTGCAGGCGGGATTGCGTACGCATGAGGAATTGTGAGGATCGTGGAAAGTCATAAAGAAGACAGGAATGAGAGCACAACTACGGTTGTTTTGCGCTAACACCGCGCGCAGTGACAACAATGGACACACCGACTCATAACACCTTTGAGTCAAGGATATCACTGGCCTCAGTGGGCCGGAACAATAGCTCAAGATTGGAGATTGACTGCCTGAGGTCTTCTACATGCGCTACTAACTATTTAACTAGTATGCTAGAATATGGTGCGAGCAAGTCCCGGTCAGGGGCTCGACTCAGATCTCAACTCGGGGTCGGGCATGTGTACGTGCATGATAATGGGCGTGCATGCGGTACTGGGTCCAGAACTGACTAGGATCCGGTACTACATCAGAACTGACACTACTCCATTCATAACATGGATGGCGTCGCTTCGGTGGCGGAGCGTATCATTTTTATGACTACCAACCATATTTCGGCCCTCGATCCTGCACTAGTTCGCCCAGGAAGGGTTGATCTTATTGAGCTCTTGGACGACGCGAGTCCCGCGCAGGCTAAGCGCCTGTTTCTACAATTTTTCAGTGATGTAGAACGATCCGACGGTATACGCAACAGTGCATCAACCCTCCAGCTCCCTCTTTTTCTTCATAGTCATCTCTCTGACCTCATTAACCAGTTCCAACAATTTCAAGCCACCATCTTGACACATGATGATGTGGTTCCACCAACCAATTGGTGCCGTATCAGTCCGGCCCTTCCCAGGAGCACAAGGGATTTTGGGGGGGATGACAGACTCTGTCATCGCATCGAACCGGTAGGTGCAGAAGGCCGTCCCGAAAACACTCAGGCCATACAGAGCTGGCATTAACAACTCGCCTTTGGAGAACGCTTCAAATCGCTCTCGCATGTGCTTGTCTGCGAGTTGGCGCTCTCTCATAAGGTGGAAATTGATGGGGTGTTTGATTTCGACGAAGAAAACTGGGTTGTTCCTCTTTGTGATCACAGTGATAATTGTTAGATCTACTGCATCCTGAGTGCCCAGATGAGTGTATGATTGAGGGCTGACAACAAAATCTTGGTCTCGTCTGAGACCAACATTTTGTTGTCAGCCCTCAATCAGAATATTTTTCTGTATAGCGCGACAAGTTTAGAGGAGAAGAGTCGCGCGAGAAAGATCAACCTACTGGATGGATGGAGTGTGACAGCAGGCATAGAGTGCATGTGCGGCTCGGCGATGTATTTGATCACCACAGGGATATCATAGTCCCCAGCACGTATGGTCTTGTCGTAAGATGTGGTCACGAATCGTCCACAAATGTAATGGTATTAACGGGACCAAGATGCTGGTCGTATTCCTGCACGATCTCTCCGGAGTCCATGTCATACTGCGTGGAGTGTCAGAAAACATGAGCAGTAGGGGCAAGTATGGACTAACCTGAATAATCTGCTTGTCATTGGATGGAACCGAATAACGTATAATCTTGCCATTACTGAATCGCTTCAAACATTGACCAGTTTCAGCATCCCAAAGTCTCATCTGACGGTCATAGCCGCAAGACAAGATCTTACGACCATCGTTGGAGAATGTAACGTCCTTCACAGCCTTGTTGTGTCCCATAAACGTGCGTAAGCAAGCTCCGGAGGTATATACGTCCCATAACTGATGTATGTATGAGAGAATGAGCGGTCGCAAAGACAGGAAACCATACGTTGAGTTTTGTATCAATTGACCCACTAAGAAGTAGATGGGATGTCTGCGGAAGTAAACGTATAACCGACACTCCTTGAGTGTGACCGGTCCAATTGTGTACGCAAGTTTTGGGGATAAATGTCTCCTGTAAACCAGGCTCGGACACGATGTGTGGGGCTTCAACCAATGGCGGGGACATGGACATGTACGTCCGACCTGGTAATCCGTCATCTGCTTGCCATGGAACGTCAATGTTTCTTGGCCTGGAACTCCACGTTTGTTTCTCCCTTTCTTCGGTGCTAACTCTGGCTCTGGATCGAGTACCTCGTCTGCCTCTTCCTGCACACCTTCCGGTAGCTGTGGCCCTAAATCACCACCTTCCCACCCTGCCCAGGGGAACGTATGATTCATTGCCGTCAACACCGTCCAGATCGCCTTTCTACTTTCTCTTCCTCTTGATGTCCTTCCGCTTCTCTTTTGGAGCTCGTAGGGTGTCCACGGTAGCGAGGCCGTATGCTGCAGCAGCTTCGGCGTTGCCAAGGAAAGCAGGAGCGTTTGGGTCCATTGATGGATTGGCGGAGTACTAGTAGCCGAGGATGTGCTGTGTGATGTTGAGCGCGGAAAGCATGCTGTAATGGAATGCTCTTCAACGTGTCCCGCGAGTGCATTTTGATGATCGAGTCGATTTGTCGTTCGGAGATGGTCTAGCACGGGCAAGGTCATATCCTCGTACGGGATATTCACGTTCATTTGCGTGTCGGAAGGTCGAGTAATCAGGGAGGTTTGATTTAACGGGTCCTAAGGAGACCTATCAGAAGTGCGTGCAAAGCAGACGCATGAATCAAACCTCTGCTAGAACATGAGGAGCTGCGATTAATGCAGGTGCCCGGGGTTGCTCCACGTTGGATTTTCGTGGGAGGTGCCACAGATGAAGGGGGAAGCACCGACTTCGTGTCGTGGGGAGTTACAAACGGATGGAGCAAATACATTCGTGAGGGCGAATGCCGTCGGTCGCGCAGGTCTCATGTGATCCCGAACACACGCTCAGGTTACCTGCCTGTTTTCCCTCGCCCTCGTTTTGCCTTTTGATTTTGTATTTGCGGTCTTGCCTGGGTGTGCGCTGCCCCTTGCTGTTACTAAGCAGTGGTCCGCCGAGCACGATTCCGCTTAGGCCCGCTGGAACACGTCGTTATTGACGTCACCGATTTCAGTGGGGGCTCACTCCGGCCTATTTATTTTGCTCGCTCTTCCTCGGTCGCTTGTGGCGACCCTTGGAGCCCCCGAAAAGACTTTCTGTCGTAGCTGCCTCGCCTTATTTCCAGTCGCCATGCTTCCCCTCTTGAGGAATTCGTATAAACTAAGGTGGACTTCTCGCGGAGTTGGAACACCGTTCACAGTGGCACGCAGCCGCTCATATAGCGATGCGATGCCGATTCCGACGAAACTCCTTGAATGGTTTGGCAGGGTGGGCGACCATGCACTTGAAATTCATTGTTATGCCCCTTGGCAAGCACTTTTGCTCGATGTCTTCCCATGGCAGGAAGACTACATGCTCACTCGTCACTTCGACCAAGAAGCTGCTCATGGTGCCATAACCACCTACATATCGTTGAAGGATGCACCCGTTGCCTTTTTCCAAGTCAAAAGGGCAAACAAACTCGACATTCTGAGCGAGCGCCGACTCGCTGATGCTCAAATGAGACGGGATTTTGATTGGCTGGCTGAAAGGTTGTCAATCCCTGCTCTCTATGGACTGAGCATATTCGGCACAGTCTTTGGCATCTACCGCTATGATGCACTGACTGGTGATCTCATCCCCCCAAAAATTCCTCATGTTTTTGGGAAGGCCCAAACTGATACAGCACCGGTGACGAGGTGGAACTATGACATCATGCACCCAGCTGGTGCCAAGAAACTGTTGGAAATTGTTGATGAGGCGAAAGACATGGCCAAGGTGGCCAAGGTTGAGTTGGAGGATTGATGGCTGAGAAGCCTGTATACACCACCGCCCATGCACTCCATGCTGTCAAAAATCTCATGAGCAGTTTTGATAAACTTCCCATCCTACAGAATGGTTTCTTATTGTTTGTGACACCTTGTACCAGTTGAAATGTGATCTATAAATATGTTTGATGATAATTTTGAGCAAAAAAACATAAGTCTATAATGTGAATGCGGCTAGAACTAGGATTTTAGGATTTTAGCCCTATAGAAAGTCACACACTACATGGCAGACTGTCAGTGTATAAAGGGGGCCAATCATTGATAGCCAGAGCATATTCCATAACTAGAATCCACACATTCAATTGACAGTCAGCATAAGAAGGGGCCACAGTGGATAGCATAGAACACATGTGACAGCTGTTGAGATTGGTTTCGAAACGGTAACGCCAGACCTGCCGGCACTCTCTCTCCCACCATCAACATATATCACTGATTGTCCACTTGTCTCAAGTCCGCTTTGTCTCTTACAGTATACACCTTTCTCCTTCTTCGCGTCCTCATCTTGGCGTTCGTTTTCATAGCCGGATGCGGCACTCGTCAAGCTTACTGTAGTTCGGCAACTCCCGTCCTGCTATGCTCAATAAAAAGTTGTTCGCGTTTCCAAGAACAACCGCCAAACTGAGAGCCATGTCTACAGGCCCCAAGGCCTGGAAGGACCTCGCACCTGCACCGCCGCTCGGAACGATGAGCTTCGGTGGCCAATCGTCTCTCCAGAAACTCCCTATACCAGAGCTGAACTCCACGCTCCAAAAGCTCAAGGATCTTTAAAAGCTCTAGCATGGGACGACGCTGAATATCGTACGAGCGAGAGCAAGGTCAATGATCTTGCCCGTGGTTTTGGTCCAGAGCTACAGCGGAGACTGGAACAAAGGAGAGATGAGCCGGGTAGGGATCATTGGCTCGAAGAGTGGTGGGATGAGGGTGCCTATCTCGCGTACAGAGATTCGGTCATGATCAACGTGTCTTATTACTGTGTGTCTGTCCTTGTCTCGATTGCCGCTACCTAATCCCCCAGTGCCCACTGTTCAGATGGCTTCGATGCCCACCCGGCACATTACCCACAGACTGCTGCTCATCGTGCATCAGCTTTGACAAGAGCTGCACTGCTCTTTCGACGTCAGCTCAAGCGAGGCCTCATAGAACCCGATGCGACGAAAGAGGGTCCAATGTGTATGGATTCGTGGAGATGGATGTTTGACTGCTGTCGCGTACCTTCCCCCCACTCTGACTGGAGTGTTACATATGCAAAAGAGGGCGACATGGGTGACAGCGGTCATATCGTTGTATTTAGGAATGGCCAACCGTGGAGGATCGATGCGGCCCCACATGGCCACCTTCTAAGTACTGAGGAGCTGCAAAGGCGAGTATTACTCCTGACCTAACCGTACGGTGGAAAATCCCGCCCTTGCTCCTCCGAAGAAGCCTGTTCCAGCTGCCTAGTTCTCGTTATCATTGCTCGGATGTGCCAGGGCTGACCAACCATTAGGCAGTTCAAGTATATATATAATAACACCACGGGAACGCACCCTGGTGTCGGAACCCTCACATCATCAGATCGTGATACGTGGGCTAAGGTGTGCGACTTGATCTCTAATATTCATAATTTTTTCTAACTGCACCTTGCGTGCGTAGAATTATGTTCTCCTTGCCGAAGATTCACACAATGCAACAATTTTGCGTGAGATTCACTCCGCTGCGTTCGTAGTAAGTCTCGACACAGAACAGCCCGACAACGTTGTCGATTTTTCGCGTGCACTATGGCATGGAGGTGTCCAAGGGATATGCTTGGCAACAGATGGTACATTTTTATCATTACCATTATGATTTTCTCTCGTTTATTTGCATTAAGGTTTGACAAACCTGTAAACTTCGTGGTTTTCGATAATGCACAAGCCGGGCTTGTCGGCGAACACTCTGTAATGGATGGCACACCTACGGCACGCATGTGTGACGAGATAGTTGAGGACTTGCATTCTGTGTCATATGATCACGGTTGTCCTTCGTCGTCTACAGTTCCACCTCCGCAGTCGTTCCACTGGAATATCACGCCTACGCTTTCACAAGCAATTATGGATGCTACGGAAGCAGGCAAAACCCTGTTAAGCACCCAAACTCTGAATTATCACCTAACTCGATATGGCAAGGCCGCTATCAAGGCATACGGCGTTTCTCCCGACTCATGGGCGCAGATGATCGTGCAGCTCGCATACCATCGCCTCGTCGGAGCACGGAAACCGGGGGGACGTATGAGGCGGCTACTACGCGGCGTTTTCTCAAGGGCCGGACCGAGGCTATCCGGGTTGCCAGCGTGGAATCCGAGTCGTGGCTCTGCGCGATGCATGACCCTACTGTAGATGATGCAACACGGAAGAGGTTGTTTACAGAGGCGACGAAAGTACACATTCGTGATGCAAAGGAAGCGGGCAAGGCCCAGGGCGTTGATAGGCATTTATTTGGTGGGTCTAGCCAGTTGTGACGAATCCCGTTGCATTTAGCTGATTTTCTCCCCCATCTCTAGCCTGAGGAAGTTAGTTGATGAAGGGGAGCCAACACCGGCTTTGTTCTCGGATCCACTTTATTTGCGGTCCAGCCATTGGACCTTGAGCACATCTGCAATTTGGTCAAAGCACTTTCCTGTATATGGCTGGGGCGAGGTGAGTTAAATCTAAATATGCTTACGTTGGTATTCGGCTCATGCTTTTATATGCGCAGGTTGTACCCGATGGCTTTGGCGTGGCATATATGACAGGATATGACGGTGCGTCCGAAATCAGTTTTAACCTAAAACATCGTAATTTATATATCAATTATCAGACCGTCTGCAGTTCACCGTGACTTCCCGGAAGGAAATGCCTAATACCAGATTCGTCAAGGAGATAGCCCAAGCAGCGAACGACCTAAGGGATCTTTTTGAGAGCGATTCAAAGAGGTCAAAGTTATAAGATCTAGAAGTATGTATACCTCCCAATTGTCATGTCCATTGGTCATATTTTAGATAGATGATTCTACGTAATAGACTTACGTGCAGTAGCGCTGCATTTTTATTGACATCTCTCCACTGTCATGTTGGGTTGTTTCAGCTGACTGCAGAGTGACTGGACCTGCAAAGTATTGCTGCAAGTTATTTAGATCCTACCCATACATGCGTGTGCCGGAATGACAAGACTGCCAAGGCATAGACAAGTAAACACGGGTCGAATGTTAACACACAACATCTGCGAAAGTTAGCCGAGGGCAGATACGCCCAATGACAACTATCTTGATTGCAAGGTCAAGGATAACTCACGCTTCCCACTTCCCATGAAATTTGCTAGCCACTCTCAGACCACCCACCAGTTGCCCACAACTCTGAGAATAGGCAGGCCGACACAGTGTCATAGGAACGGGGGAATTGCTTACAAAGACCCAACTCGAGGAGAATGGGAGGCTGCAGATGACTTTCATTTGCAGAGTAAAACAGTTAGTTAATTCGCGATATATACAAGCGGACTCACGCCATCTGAGTGTAAACACACCAGCGTTACCGCCCCAAGACAAAGCAGTAGTTACTCACCCAACAGAGAAGGGCCTGCAGCTGGGAAATTTGATGCGATCAATCTGGCAGGTAAACCTGTAAGTAGTAGTACCTCGATCCATGGTTATCTGATAAACGTCGATTTTCAGTCGGAGCTTGAAGTCAAAGAAGTGCGAAATTAGAGGTTTTACAAGGATGCTCTTGCGATGTCCACTAACGGACCTGAAACACCCGAATCATCTCTAGGGCAGCAGCAAGAATTCACCATGGAAGGAACTGTTGCATCTCATAGCAGCCCGTTAAGCGCCATTCTAGAAAACCTCACAGGCTCAAAGTAAGAGTTAGCTTCACTTGAAGTTTTCTCTCATAATGAAGTCGGCAGCCCTTACTTTTCGGCTGGATTCGGGTTAATGGTACAGAGCTTGTTTGACTCAGTCACAAATGAATTTCGAACATTCTCTAGGGCGTAGGCGTAGGTCTAGCCATTCTCAGACGCTCTGTCGGGTTCTTGAGTCATGCAGTCCGTCGAAGAATGCTCGTAACCCTCGAAATTGCGAATAGAGACAAGGCGTTTGAATGGTTCCTCGCATGGCAGGCGCAAGCGAACCAGTCGTCACCTGCGTTTCGTTTTGTGCGTAGTCATGAACTCAGCCTTGAGACGACATACCAGCAGCACTCGAATGGGAGCTCCGAGGCTGTGTTTAGTCTTGTTGCGGGACCTGGTACGCACTGGTTTAGATACCGGGGCGCATGGATGCAGGTTTGATTTACTATAAATGCACACTTTGATAACCGCCTTATTGGTGAGGCATCGAATGCTCACTAGTTCGACAGGTTAAACGCGAGCGTGAAATCAAATCCATGTCCATGGCGGTGGGAGTACCATGGGAGACCATAACCCTGACCGCACTATCTAGAGATCGACGGCTTTTCCCAGTACTTCTTGCAGAAGCGCGGCATCATGCGCTTAAAGAACAGCAGGGGAAGCTCGTTATAAACACCCCCTGGGGTACCTCTTGGAAACCGTTTGGTAAACCGCGACCAAAACGACCCTTGCATAGCGTGATGCTCCAAGAAGGTGTTGCGGAACGCATCACATCTGATGTCCAGACATTCCTCCAGCGAAGGGTGTGGTACGCAGATCGAGGTATGCATATAACCACCAGTTTTGACATCATACTGACCGCACAAAGGCATTCCGTATCGCCGAGGCTATTTATTGCACGGCCCACCAGGCTCAGGAAAATCCTCGTTTATTCAAGCTCTCGCAGGATCACTGTCGTACGACATATGTCTACTGAATCTCTCTGAACGAGGATTGGCCGATGATAAACTCAACCATCTCCTCTCCAACGCTCCCGAGCGCAGCTTTGTGCTGATCGAAGACATAGATGCAGCGTTCAATAAACGCGTGCAGACCACTGAGGATGGGTGAGCTGCTTGGTGTACTTGTATGCACTGGTGTAGTCTCACGTCCACACCAGGTACCAGTCTTCAGTAACATTCTCTGGGTTTCTGAATGCTTTGGATGGCGTCGCTTCGGGGGAGGAGCGTATCATTTTTATGACTACCAACCATATTTCGGCCCTCGATCCTGCACTTATTCGCCCAGGAAGGGTTGATCTTATTGAGCTCTTGGACGACGCGAGTCCCGCGCAGGCTAAGCGCCTGTTTCTACAATTTTACAGTGATGTAGAACGATCCGACGGTATACGCGGACACCTGCAGACGGAGGTGCTAAATGCAGCCGATGGATTGGAATCCTTGATAAAAGCAGGCTTGAGTCAAAATCGCAGAATAAGTATGGCGAGTCTGCAAGGCATATTCATACGGAATGGACCAACGGAAGCGATCCAAATGTGTAGAGAAACTTTTATACCACGATAATAAGTAATTGGTTGCGATTATGACCAGACCGAGGTTTAGTCGCCGCCCGAAAGGAGTCGGTCTTCGTTCGCTCGCTGTCGTTAACGTCGAGCCCTATGGCAGGGAACAGGCGGGCTGCGGCCTACGAAGATATATTCGGAAGGCCTTCTGCTCAGCACCATCGTCCTGCCAATGTTTCCCCTCCTCCCCTGCAATACTCACCTTCTCACGTCCAACGGACACCACCGGTCAATGGCCAGCAGCATTATCAGTATCAGCCTGCGTATCAGCAGCATCATCACCCCCAGCAAGATGGCAGAAGACCATATACACCTTCTATTTCATCGTCGCTGAACACGTCTTCCTATCCCCAGTACACGACGCCACACATGTATGCTCAGCCGCCGTTCAGGAATCAGCTCGTCCCACCGCAGGAGCATCCTCCAGCACGGTCGGTTGCCAGTGCCCAGGGCGTCATCGTACCCCAACCTGAGCAACCTCCGGACGCCAGTCTTGAGCCACTGACGCGCCAAGGCCTCACCCCAGCCCAAGCATACCAGGCACAGGTTTATTTGAATAATCCTGCTAGCCAGCAATCGAATTGGACCCCCTATCGCGCTGCATCTCCCGCACCTGGCCCTTCTTCTTCACCTGCAAACGTCCAATCGCATTACATTGATCCCGAGGCGACGCTACCTCGAGTCGATGGAGAGGACGGAGCTTTGGGCATTGATTTTGAGGGTGATAGCAGCCAGGAAGGTGGGTAGCATCATCTTGCTGTTGGAATGTCCCTGGCGTTGATGGACCTCAGGATCTGCCCTGCCATACATGGCTAGTTCTTCAAAGCCGGGGTCGTTACAGCTTAATACTGCCGTCTCTGCGCCCTCGATTCCATTCGTGTCTACCATATCTTCTCCAGACTCCACGACGCAGGTGGACTCATCCTCTATCACGTCTCCCCGTCTGTCATCAGAATCTGCCCCTAACATGGCTAAGCCCAAGGGAGCGCGACAACGCACCACTCAGGATCGGTCAAAGTCCATGTCCGCTACAACGACCCAGGCTAAGTCCATCCTCACCACTGCTCGCAGTGTCCAGCTGCCTCTTCCCTCGCCTGTACCAACGACAAATTCCAATTCCGGCGGCCATCGCCGCACGCCGATCGTCTATCCAGCCCTCTTAAGTCGTGTTGCTGAAGCTTTCCAGACTCGCGTGTCCACTGCTGAGCGTGTCAAGGATGGTCTTACATACAATGACGCGTTTGATGGTCGTGAGGCTGTTGATAAGATTGCCTACATCATCAAGACTACCGACCGTTGTCTGGCACTTCTTCTTGGCCGTGCCCTTGATGCGCAGAAGTTCTTCCACGATGTCACGTATGACCATCGTCTTCGCGATAGTGCTAATGAGCTTTATCAGTTTCGGACACGGCTTGCCAGTCCCTTTGTCAGTGGGGAGGATGTCGCAGCCCCTGGCAATGGTGGTCCTCGCCCGTCTTTGTCTGGTCCTCGCGATTCAGGGCACGAGTCGAGCTTAGTTGATGATAATAACACACTTGTCGATACCCCAAGGCCCGCCGACGCAGACAACACACCGGGAGATGAAGACGAGCTCCCTTCTGGTGTATTCACGCTGCTTACTGATTGCTACTCCCCAACGTGTACACGCGATCGGCTTTGCTACAGCATCGCATGTCCGCGGCGACTCGAGCAACAGTCCCGTTTGAACCTCAAACAAGAGCCAGGCCTCAAACGGAGCATTAGTCGCGAAAGTCTTGGAGACCTCGTTGAGCCTGGAACATTATGGGTGCACTCTGTTCCGCAGGAGGTAGTTGATAGCGTCTCGGACACAGAGAAAAAGCGTCAGGAAGCGATCAACGAGGTCATCTACACTGAACGTGACTTCGTGCGCGACATGGAAT
This sequence comes from Gautieria morchelliformis, assembly GCA_015179125.1. NCBI lineage: Eukaryota > Fungi > Basidiomycota > Agaricomycetes > Gomphales > Gomphaceae > Gautieria > Gautieria morchelliformis. The sequence goes on along the minus strand of WHVA01000131.1, from coordinate 31,800 downwards.
ACCTCCGTGACGTATGGATCAAACCACTTCAGACGTCCAATGTCATTCCCGAGGATCGCCGCCAAGACTTTTTGTCTCAAGTGTTCTGGAACATCAACGATATTATCAGCGTCAACGTACGGCTTCGCGATGCGCTCAACAAGCGCCAAAAGTCGTATGCCGTTGTCGAAAAGATTGGGGATATTTTGCTTGATGCTGTCCCCCATTTTGCACCGTTTGTCAACTACGGGGCGCATCAGCTTTACGGTAAATATGAGTTTGAGAAGGAAAAAAACTCGAATCCAGCCTTCGCACAATTCGTAGAGGTGCGCATGCGATGTACCTCGTTTTGGCGATGTTCATGTAAAGTGACCATTCATGATGCATAGGAAGCCGAGCGACGGCCAGAGTCTCGAAAGCTGGAGCTCAACGGCTATTTGACAAAGCCTACAACGCGTCTAGCCCGTTATCCACTCCTGCTCGAAGTCGTACTCAAATACACCCCGGATGACAGTCCCGATAAACTAGCCATTCCGCAGGCCGTAAAGATTGTTCGCGAGTTCTTGGGCAAAGTCAACGTCGAGAGTGGCAGGACAGAGAACCGGTTCAACCTACTACAATTGGATCAGCAGCTCGTATTTCGTCCCGGCGAGTTTGTTGTAAGCATTGTTTGTCTAGAATGAATCAGGTACCGTGACTGAGAACTTACCTGCGTAGGACCTGAGACTTCAGGAGGAAGGTCGAGAGCTTGTATACAAGGGCTCTTTGAAGAAACGTGGTGGTACTCAGAGCGACAGTGGGATCTCCAGGTCTTCTTGTTCGATCATGCCCTCTTGATGGTCAAGCAAAAGACCAAGCATGAGCAGCACAAGGTGTACCGACGGGTAAATCTCTCTGTGATATATCCAAACACTATTGATAACAAATCCGTTCTCACAGCCAATACCGTTGGAGCTTCTTGACATCACTGCACAGGAGGACAGCACAGTCACACGACCATCCACATCTGGTGGGAAGGGCTCTCTTGTCAACCGCAGTACCTCCGCGACGGCTGTCCCTGCTACGCTCATGAAGGGCGGCGACAGCAAGAACGGTTACCCATTAACTTTTGTGCATCTTGGCCGTCATGCATATCAACTGACGCTATGGGCGAGTACTTGGGTGGCACGGAAGAAATGGGTCGAGAATATCCAGAAGCAGCAGGACCGTATGCGCGAGCGTAGTGCCATTTTTGACACCACTATGCTCAGCGAAGGCTTCTTTAGTGGCATAAATAAGGTCAATTGTGCAGCACCATTTAGTACGTCTAGATTTCATATAAGCCTGCTTTGGATACTGACGGCGTATCAAGATGGCGGTCGACGAGTGGCTTATGGCACCGACGACGGCGTGTACTTTTCTGACCTCCGAACGCCGAATCGTGAACCCGTCAAAGTGGTAGGGTTAACAGATGTCGCACAGCTGGATGTGCTGGATGAATACCAACTTCTGATTGTCCTTTCCGGTATGTTTACGTTTTGGGCCTAGGCTATGATCATCCTTCATCTCAACTATCTCGGTACTTGCAGATCGTGCAGTCATTACGTTTCCTTTGGACGCCCTAGACCCAAGAGACCCTTCTGCTGGTTTGAAGCGAGCGAAGCGAGTCTCTGCACATACATCATTCTTCAAGGCAGGCATTTGCCTTGGCCGAACACTTGTTTGTGTGGTCAAAACCAGTCCGCTTTCGAGTACCATTAAAGCGCTGGAACCGATCGACTACAGTGCACGGGGCAAGAACAAGCCAACTTTCCGGAAGTTGTTGCAAGGTGGCAATGACACGCTACGCTCCTTCAAGGTAACTTCGGTGCCATATCCATTCAGTCAAATTGATGTTAGCCAATATCACAGGAGTTTTATATCCCAGTGGAGTCCAATTCGATCCATTTCTTAAAAACTAAACTCTGCGTCGGTTGCGTAAAAGGCTTCGAAATTGTCGACCTAGAGACTCTAGATACGCAAGGCTTACTTGATCCCGATGATGCTTCGTTGGACTTTGTGCAGAAACGAGAAGTCGTTAGACCGATGGCCATCTACCGGATAGATGCTGATTTTCTTCTATGTTACGATGGTTAAGCCCCTGATTGTCTGCTTTGAGCATGCAGTGCCTAATCTCCACTTACAGAATTTGCCTTTTATGTAAATCGCAGTGGGTGGCGTGCGCGACCTCAATTTAGGGTACATTGGGAAGGTTATCCAACGGCATTCGGTATGTTCGAACTTCATAAGCTGTCATGTAACCAGCCTCTAAGAGAAGATGAAGCCCTCCATTATCCTTATCTCCTCGCCTTCGAGCCGACTTTTGTCGAGATCCGACACGTTGAAACTGGGCAGTTAACCCAGATCATACAGGGCAGCAATGTGCGCTGTTTGTTTGCCGACACGCCGCCTTCAAATCCCAATGTCCCCCACAATGCATATCCCTCCACGCACTCACAATTTGGCATGGCTCAACAGTATGGGGCCCGGAATTCGAGTTTGTCACACCATTATGGCGCCGCCCAATATCCCGCAAACCCAAGCTATGGGCCCGGGTATAATGCAGGTCGAGACGAAATAATAATGGTTATGGACGATTCGGTAGTTGCACTGCGACGGACGATACCTGTAGATGCAGCATCAATGGTGTCGCGGTGACAGTCTTCAGGTTGGGATGATTTGCGAGAGATCGAACCTCGATTTCTCTGGTTCTTTTCTTTCTTTGGCCTTTTCTCCCTCTATTTCCTTCTTCCCCGTGTCGTTATTTCATTGCAATACGTGTATATTGGTCAGCCTTAGCCGCACAGTCGTCTGTTGTATAGGAGCAAATGGCTGATCAAGTTGAACAGCTACGCCTTGTCACATTAATAGCTACATGGCGCATGTATACCAACTATGAGCAAAACCTGAGATAACTCTCACGTGTGGGTTACGTATACTGGCTGTGCAATAACCAGCATTCTGTGTTTAAATTTACTAGGATGTGCGTTGCTGGGAATCAAGATTCACCGCAAAGGGGCCAGGGAGAATATAAAGGGAAGTCTGTATAGCCGTTTGTCTCGGGAATATGTCGTATCGGAGCTGATCAAGGCCTTGGGGCTCATTGGAAAAAGGGACAGTCTTCTGGGACCATCGCTGGCTTCCTGGCCAGAAGCTGCCAGATGATAGGTCAGACCGTGTTTCCTGCAGCATCGTGGGCAATTATTGCTGCCACTGTAGGAATTTCGAAACGGAGGGCTGTCCACGCGTTCTGAGCTCGCAGAATGAACTGTTCGGGAGAAATCGCCTTGTATAGTGTGATATAGAATCCGAGGAGTCTCTGCTCGCCGTGATTAGATGTGCTGCAGATGTCTTCGATGACTTCCCCTCGGATGCCTCACGGCGATAAAGGTTGATGTCATCTGCAGACTGAAGCCACAGCCACAGAGAGTGCGAATAATCGAAAGAAGGGAAAGCGAGCGCAGATGCAATCATAATTACGCACAGCAGCTCTTACCAGATTCCTTCACTTCCGTGGAGTAGGTGTTTTATATAATATCCAGGGGCGTGAAGTCATGTTCCCTATTCCGTATTGAAGTGTGGGAGACGTCAAGGAAAGGACAGCAAGACAGCAAAACAGAAAAACAGAAATGCGGGCAGCGAAGACCATGCCAGAAACCAAGCTTGTTAGACATGAACCGCGGCAGGCACAGCGGGCAGATGACAGTGGAGCATCCTGAATAATACCAGGGTAGATGGGTCTCCTAAAGACCCAGCGCATACTAATCCACGCGAGTAAGTAGCGAATTCGGTTTTACTAAATGGCTAGGTCGGCCTTCCACGACAAAAAGTGTGGTAATGGCAGCTGGTCCATTAATCCACAAGTTGACTGTGAGGTGAACACTTGACACGTGCAGAAGTAAGGTTTTTTTATTAAAATATTATTAGGTGTCTGCGTGCGCCGGATTTTTGGAGCTGTATAGGAACTTCCCGCCCAAATTTTCTCTACGGGTTACCTCGTACCACGACTCATCGTCACGAACATGGATGTGCGCCTGCCAAACTATCCAGCATTGTCCATTTGTTAACACATTCACGTTGCAGCCCTCTTTCGTGCAAAATCTCCACAATCTCTTGGTGCAAACCACTGCACCAGATACGAACATTATCAAAGCTGTACGATTTTTTCCTTATGGTGTTCCTTCCCCAATATTCATGGTCATTGCCATCGCGTAGGCAACCGCTAGCTTAAGCAAGGATTACTATAAAAATCCATTATGCATCCCAGCCTTGTTTGAGATCATAGCCACGTCCCCTGAGATTAACGTACGTTTCCATTTCGTATCGTGACGAGAATGTTAAACTTGCACCACAGATCCGCCAATTGGCTGCTGTTGAACTACGAAAACGAACAGCACATTCCAGCGGTACTCTATGGGAATCGGTTCCTCAGGATACCCGACAGACTATCAAATCAAAGATCCTTGAAGTCACATTTGGCGAACAAAAGTGAGTTTTTTGGAAGTTTCAGCCAGCTACTGCTAAGCGGCTGTGTAGTCCACTTGCCCGACATGCGACAGCACGCGTCATTGCTGCCATTGCCGAGATCGAGCTTCCTTTAGGACAGTGGCCCGCCCTCCTCCCTGCTCTGCTCCAGACCGCCACTTCCGCCGTGGTTGCTCAGCGTGAAACTGGCGCATTCACCCTGTGCACCATCTTAGAAAAGACAGGGACGGAGATGCAGGAGCAGCTCCCTGACTTTTTCAAGTTGTTCAGCAGCCTTGCCCACGATAATGACTCTTTGGAAGTCCGGGTAATATCAGTCAGGTTAGCGCAGAGAAATATGTCTGTTTGTGTTCTCATCTACTTCACAGAGCGCTTGGTGCATTAGCGGAGTACATCGACGCTGATGAAAAAAATGCCATTGTGCGCAATGTTTCTATTGCAATGTTCTTCATTCTGACCTGCAGCGCAGCGGCAATATCAAGAGATTCTACCGAGTATGATGAATATTCTTGGTCAAATTATTGAGGCCGGCAACGAAACGAGTGCACGCCAAATTTTCGACGTCTTTGACACGCTCCTTATTACAGTCAGTCTTGGTCAGACTTGTGGTGGAGGTTTAGTCATAACCCCATACCCAGGAAACCCCCCTTCTTTCGAAGCATGTACCTCAGTTGGTTCAATTCTTGCTCCAATATGCGGGGAACCAAGGTGTTTCGGAGGACATCCGTAACATGATTCTCAATGCGCTTAACTGGACCGTTAAATAGTGCGTCTTGGGTTCTTTTAGTTTCATCAGTTGACATTACCTGTTTCATAGCAAACGAACCAAGATCCAAAGCAACAACCTCGCGGCCCCTATGCTCGAAGGACTCCTGCCTGTTGTCGCCGAGCCCATGCCCTCTGATCCAGACGAGGAGTCACCCTCTCGCGTGAGCATATTTCCCAATTTAAATATCCTTCCATTTCCTCATAAAAGAATTCAGAGTGCCCTGCGCGTAATTGATGTGCTTGCACTGAGCTTACCAGCGTCGCAAGTGTTCCCGCCTGTCCGAACCCTTGTCTATAACTACATGTTATCAACCGATGCAAGTCACCGCCGCGCTGCTCTCATGATGCTTGGCACGTGTGTGGAAGGCATTGCAGAGCTTCTCACCCAGCACATGTCGGACGTTTGGCAGATCATCGATCGCGGTATGACAGATGCGGAGGCTGAGGTTCGGAAAGCGGCATGCTCGGCCCTTGGATGCCTCTGTGAACATTGCGAGGAAGAGTGTGCGGGACGCCACGCAGAGTTGATGCCTGCCATCCTGACCCTCTTGAATGAGCCTGCGACTCAGAAACACGCGTGTATTGCCCTTGACTCCATGCTTGAGATCCTCCCAAAGGATGTCGACCCTTATTTGAACCCGATCATGGAGCGCCTCGTCGTGCTCCTTGACACTGTTCCCGTCGAGATCAAATCTGTCATCATGGGCGCGATTGGTAGCGCTGCGCACTCTTCCAAGGATCGCTTCTTGCCATACTTCCAGACCACCGTCTCCAAAGTGCAGCAATTCCTCACTTTGGGCAATTCGGTTGATGAGGTGGAGCTCAAAGGTATCACTATGGATTCCCTCGGGACTTTCGCCCAAGCTGTTGGCAAGGAAGCCTTCCAGCCTTACTTCGCTGACCTCATGAAGCAGGCCTTTGTATTCATCGGAACAGGCGACGCGCGTCTCTCCGAGTGTAGCTTCATTATCTTTGACGTGCTCTCGGATGTATTTGGCGAAGATTTCGCCCCATACCTACCTACAGTGATTCCCATGGTTGTCAACAGTCTACAGCAGGCTGAGCACAGCCTAGATGAGGCGCAGCGTGAGCACTGGGCCCTACTTGTTTTCCTACTCGCTAACGGGGATCGTGTCAGTTGGCAATGGCGATGCAGCGAATTATGCGACTGGTGAATCTTCGTCGAGCGCCATTCCCGTCAGTGACAACGAGCCCGACGTTGAGGTAGACCTAGACGATCTCTTCAAGACGAGTTCGGCGATCTGCATCGAGAAGCAGAATGCTGCCAGCGCAATTGGCTCGATCTTCGTTGCCACCAAACGTCACTTCTTGCCTTATGTGGAGCAGACGACGCTCGAGCTACTCAGCATGTTAGATCACTACAGCGACGGCGTCCGCAAGGCGGCATTTGACTCGTTGTTCTCGATCATACAAGTGTTCTACCAACTCTCAGAACCCACAGAGTGGGTCGCTGGATTGCCTTCTGTGAGTCCTTCGAATTCCACTCGTCTGTATTAACAGTATATTGATTTTGGATCTAATATGTTAAAGCAAGTACCGCTCCACCAGAACGTTCGTGACCTGGTCAACCACATTGTTCCAAAATTACTGGAGGCGTTTGCCGAGGACGATGAGAAGTGAGTGAACCGTCTCGTCCTCTAGGGAATTTGTTCCTGCTTTGTGTGATGAGATATCTTCGTAAACTCAGCTCACTTCGACGCCTAAGAGCGTATGAGACGAAATGCGACATTCTTTCTGACATATCCTTTTTCATCGACTGGCATGATCTTGAGCTAATTTATCTATCTCAGGACTTCTGTCTCCACTTTGTTTGTTGGTCTTGCTGAGACCATCACTGAGGTCGGACCAGCTTTCGTAGAGAACTGTAAGTGTTGACTTGTTGTGATCTTTGTTAACGTTATTAACATATTTCAGATGTCAAAGAGATCTTCGAGATAGTCGGTCTGGTTCTGGAGCAAAAGGCTGTATGCCAGCTGGATCCAGACCAGGAGGCTTCTGAGGAACTTCCCGAAGATCAGGCAGAGGAGGATTCCATGTTGATTTCGGCGGCATCAGATGTTGTAGCAGCTTTAGCCAGCGTCCTGGGCGATCAATTCACAGAGCCATTCAAGACTTTCTTCCCTCTGATCACCAAGTACTACGTGAGTGACTATTTCACAGTCTCGAGTATTGTCTAACGTATATCATAGGGTAAGGGCCGGTCCATAAGCGATCGATCCTCGACAATTGGGTGCATAGGCGAGATCGTTGGTGGCATGAAGGGGGCTATCACACAATTCACAGAGGTTAGAGTTTCATATCTTGTTAGTTGACCATAGTTTATCCCTCTCTTCCAGCCAATCCTTCAGCTATTATTTGCTGCTCTTGGTGATGCGGATCTTCAAGTTCAGAGCAACGGTGCTTTCGCGTCAGGCATGCTTGTCGAGAACTCTGACGCTGATCTGTCGTCCCAATACCTCAACCTCCTCGCCGCCTTACGACCCTTGTTCGAAGTGCCCGAAGGAGCGCCATCCGCTAGACTGAATGCCAGGGACAACGCTGCTGGTGCCGTTGCGCGCATGATTTGCAAAAAAACTGAGGCGGTGCCTTTGGATCAGGTTTATTATTACCCTCTTGTTTGTCGACGTGTCCGTGACACTGATTTTTATCCTGCTACGTAGGTGCTTCCGATATTAATGTCTGCTCTACCCCTCAAAAATGATTATCTCGAAAACCGACCCGTCTTCCGCGCGGTGTTCCACCTTGTCCAGTCGAACCCCAGCGCGCTCGGGCCACACATTGACCAATTGCTTTCCGTGTTCAGTTACGTGCTCAATCCCGATGGCCCTGACCAGCTTGGAGACGAGACTCGCCGAGGCGTGCTCGAGCTAGTCGTCTTGTTCAACTCACAAGTCCCTGACAAGATACAGGCTGCCGGGTTGAGCGTATACCTCCCCTGAGCGTAATCCGACCTGGGTTAGATTTGCCCATTGCTTCATTTTCGCATCTTTTCTCAAGTTCCCATCCTTTGCATTCGTTTTTTCTTTTGTCTGCAGTCATGATCACGAATCTAATACAATCCTTTCTCGTACGTACTGATATCCTTACGATAGTACGGCAGCATCGCTACAGCTGGTTGGAGTTCCCCACTTTCGAGTTTTGCATATTTCGGGCCTCTCTTCAGTTGTTCATCAGGTATTATAACTTTACACAAGTGGGCGAATAATAATATACCGAACGCTTGAGCTAGAGTACCTATTTGTGTGCAAATACAGCAGCAATCCTTTACAACTACAGTATAAGTATGCTCGGCTGCTTTAGCTGGTTTTATGTAATCACTTTACATAAAATAGCCACGCAAAATATCTCTATAGCACTTCGCTTTCGTTGTCTGCAGCGGAACCCATGAGCTTCAGGCTCGGTCATAAGCTTCTTCCAAAGGTCGGAAGACACACCTCGCCTCACACTGTTCGCACGCGCCCTCTTTTCACGAGGGCACCAAATACCGTGCGGAACATTCTGTCGGCAACAGCGCTGGTTACTGGAACTGGTCTTTTCTTAGTCTATTATTTCGATTCTCGTTCTTCAATACATCGCTATGTGCTCACACCAATCCTCCGAACGAGTCTTGATGCGGAGACTTCTCACCAGGCTGCTCTCAAAATTTTGAGAAGTGGATGGGCCCCGAAGGACAAGGGAGTCGATGACGAGTCTCTTGCTGTCGAGGTACGTCTGTCACCCAAGCCAGTGACAAGTCATGAAATGTAAGCTATAAGCTATGGGGAGAGCGTCTCTCGAACCCTGTCGGACTTGCTGCAGGTTTTGACAAAGACGGAGAGGCGATCGACGGACTATTTGACCTTGGTTTCGGCTGGGTGGAGGTTGGCAGCGTGACTCCAAAGGCTCAGGTGTGTTATTTCCTGCCTGCTGAGTGCGAGCAAGTTCACTTGGCAAAGTCAAGCCAGGAAACCCAAGGCCACGGGTGTTCCACCTCCCAGAAGATGACGCGCTCATTAATCGCTACGGGTTTCCCTCGAAGGGGCATGCGTTTCTCGCTTCTCGGCTCCGCGCACGCTATGCCGCACTAGATGTCCCATCTACGTCGTCGGGGCCGTATCACCTCCTCTCCGTTAACCTCGGCAAAAATAAATCATCCCCACCTGATTCAGTAACAGATTACTTGGCCGGGGTACGCGCATTTGCGCCGTTGTCGCCCGTGCTTGTGATTAATGTCTCGTCGCCTAATACCCCTGGGTTGAGAGCTTTACAAGGACGGGAGCTGCTGGAAGAGTTGCTGCATAAGGCAACGAAAGAACGGGATGCAGTGGCTGAGACGTCGGGAAAGAGAGCCCGTCTTGTTCTGAAGGTCGCTCCTGATCTGGATGACATCGCCGTCCAAGAATTGGCAGAAGTGGTCAGAAATAGCGGCGTGGATGGCGTCATCGTGAGTAATACGACCATTGCAAGACCAGATGCACTTGTTTCTCGTACGTCGTCTAACATCAACGTCTTATACCTTGACTTACCTTATCATAACAAAGCGAATAAAGGAGAGCTTGGTGGCCTATCGGGAATACCGCTAAAACCAATCACCTTGCGTACCCTATCCCTTATACGTTCATTCCTTCCGTCCTCCATCCCAATTATTGGGTGTGGCGGGATATCCTCTGGCGCAGACGCCCTTGAATACGCTCGCGCAGGTGCCAGCGCTGTCCAGCTATACACTGCGTTTGGCTACGGCGGCGTGGGCACTCCGCGCCGGATCAAAGACGAAATTGCAGAAGAACTGAAGCGTCAAGGAACAACATGGGCAGATATATCTCGAGACGCTATCGACCGCTTGTCCTGGAAGGCTCCAATCGTTAATGGGTCAGCCACAGAGGCCGGTGATGGCGTGGCCGCACTGATACGTGAGGCGGAAGAGCTTAAAAGGCTATTAGACGACGTGGCGACGAGATTTACAGAGGATGACAAGCGTGTGTCCGAAGGACTTGCTGGACGCAGTGGAGCTGGGATCTCTGGAGGTGGCTCGGAGGAGGATTTGCATCCCGCAGATGTAAGCACCCTCCCCCCTGCTCCGCCACCTGGTGTGTCGTCTTAGCTTTCTCCATGAAAACATATCCACGCTTCGGGCATGCCGGTGTGATATATATATATCCCAGTAGAATTTGACTTCAGGGTTGGATGAGTAGAATGCAGTTATGTAAAGATTTAGGCAAATTCTGCTATTACTAGGTGGGTACCCGCGCTTCGCGCGGGGGTTTAGGTCAAACGCATCGGGTCAAATGCATCAGTAAAGTCACAGGCCTTGAGAAAATAAAAACTTGCATCAAGAAAAAGTATACTATGTAAATTGTATCAGGGAAGTGAATGTTACAATTCAAGGAGCTCTAAGTAATACATCCTTATATACAATATTTTTGGTTTGCACACCCTCCTCTTAACTCTGTTCCAGTTGGTCCCCCTTGAGGAGCTCTCTTGGACCCACACCTCAACCAATATTCCCATGGTCAAAAAGGCTTTGCTACTGCCTTCAGACTTGGTTTATAGGCCCAAGACAGCTAAGTAAACCCCTCCCTAAGCATTTACTAATCCTTCTACAGGCACTCGCACAACCAGATTGTAAGATGGGTGGCTTAATACTTGTATTATCACAAGGTAACAGAACTTGACCAATTAGTGGTGATTCTAGTACAATGTAGTGACAGTTACAAGTAAGGTTAAGCTGGGGAGCCCTGGAGGGTTCCCATGCAAGAACTATACAGTGGGTCCGCAAGGACTCACTGGCACTATGTAAGCTACCAAGCATTATGTATTTCTCCGAGGCAATACAGGTAAATATGCGTATTTACACCCTCCCCCACTAAAGGTAACTCTAATCCCCGTAGATTTCTGTGTCAAGGTCCTTTTCCTCGGTGGTGGGAGATTGGGATGTCTTCGTATGGAGCTAGCAAGGGCTGGGGGTCCACGTGCATCACATCTGCGTGAGCGGATGTGGATGGGCCGGGTCCATCTCGGGGCTGATATGGACCCGTTTCAAGAGATGGGTTGATCCCCATCTCCTGGATGAAGGCGGTGTCCATGGCTGTATCAGGTTGCGGATCTGGGGGTTGGGATGCGAGCAGCTCCTTATCGAGCTGCTCCGAGGTACTCACGGCCGCTTTCTCATGGGTGCGCTGGGACAGCTTCAGTCCCTGTTTGTGTTGCTGCTGCCCTGTGCATGCAGCAGTGTTCACGACTTCTTTAACCTGAAGTCGTTGGAAGTATCCCTCGATCCAAGAGATACGTTCATGAGTCATGCTGCCATGGAGAGCAAGCCATGACATGAGTTCCTTCAGCAGGATATCGTGCGCGAGTCTGTTTCCAACCGGGAACGTCCCTGTGACCAAAGCCCAAAGGGTGTGCGCCATGGGAGGAGGAATTGTGATATCGTTCACCAGCTCCTGCCACTGGCACGGCGTACCAAACAAGTCGCTTAAGCGCAACTTGAGGGGGACCATGGCTTGGATTTGGGAGCCAGGATCCTTATCCACATCCAGATGTCAATATCTGTTGTGTTTAGCCTGCCTTCCACGTCATTGCGGATGGCGGGAGGGACACCTTTGAGCACCATGACTATGTCATCGGGCATACCGTCCAGAATATTTATATAATTCTGGTGGGGCATACGGGGGCCCTCCTCTCGGAGGCGCTGGAATGCCATGTTCATTTCCAGCGTGTGCTGGTTGACTGGGGTGTCCTTGGCACGCGTGAGGAGGTCTTGAAACTTCTGCTTGGTTATCGGGCAGACATGGTACCACTTGGCAATTCGAGGGGCTGATCTGCCTAGGGGCTGCGGCAAGCGGCCCATCACGGAGATTGGAGGATCTCCATGCCTCAATGGCTCCCCTTCCCCCAGGTAGCATTGTACAACTCCCACCCCAGTGGTGGTAGCACGACGTGAGGCCCTATGTATTGGGCCTGGGCGGTGGCTAGCGCTTGGTGCAGCCTGGGGTCGTCCATGACTCTGCTAGATATGCATTCTCGATGTGTTCTAGTTCTTCTGCCAGTCCATTCTCTAGGACTGGCCATGGGAGATGTTTTCTGCGTTTCCGTTTGGAAACACGCTCGGCCCGGTCTGAGTCATAGTCATCCCAGACCGACATGTCGGACAGCCATCCGTCCAGGATGTCAGCATGTGCTGACTCGAACGGAGCCGGTGACCATTGCCATCCTGGACAACATGCGGGCATCCTCGGTGGGTGCCACGTGGGGCTCTGTTATCTGGCTGGCAAGAGCCAAGCCTGTTGGGAGGGGCACGGCCCCAGGGGCTGGTGCTTGGGGCAGCGTTGCCCCTCTATTGTGTGATGACAGTGGAGCCATTGGGCGGGATGAGGGACGGCCACAGGCTGAGCCTTGGGCCGTGACGGGGTGGGGCGTGTTCGCCTGGTTCCTTCGAGTTGCTGCTTTAACTTGTGGATCTTGTCGTCCCGACGTGATACTTGCTCATGCTTGGATGCCAGGTCACGCTAGAGGCACTCGATCTCTGACCAAGAGTCCTCGAGTGCTGTTCGCCTGGCCTCCTTGGTGATCCAAGGCCAGGCGTCTTTGACTGCATAGGCAATAGCTTCATCTACGATTCTTATTTTACCAGAGTTTGACGACTCCGCTAAGTGTGTTGTGTATGACTCGCAACAGTCACACTTATCCAAATGGATCATGGTGAGACCGTCATTCCATGGCGCTATCTCCCAATTCTCGGGAGCCAACTTCTTTGAGAAGATTGCGGCGACTCCCTTTTTCGGAGCTGCTGGCCCTGGCGTGGACGTTGACGGGTCGATGTCCATGGGCTCTTTGATGCCATCCATCTTCATTAGAAGATGGTGGTGGTCGCTTCTCAAGGAGCGAAGCGCCTTCGGAGAGATCCGAGATGAAAGTTTATGGTGCCATGGCTGGTGCATCACATGATCACATGTGACCAATGTGACCTAATGCCGTTTAGGCAAGTCGCGAGGCTTGGCCACGCCTCGAAGTTCTAGATAACTATCTAGGGCTTTGAGGTTCTTACACGATGACATGGGCTCCCATGTCACGTCTCCTAGAGCCCACCTGATTTGGAACTCTAGGTCCTTTGAGTCTATCCATCGGTGGGATAAGATCTCGTCAACAAGCCACTCTTCCTCGCTGTTTGCTCCAAAACCATAAAATGACTTTGCTTCTCGGCGAGGGAACAGATCATCATTATTCGCTTCATACCATCGTATGAGGCTGGTATGGAATGTTGGCGTGATGTGTCGATTTTTTCAATTCCTTTGGTAATTTGAGGGTTACCGTCGAGGTTTCATTATGGGCTTCGTTCATGCGATATGGCCCAATCTACCATGGTACTAGTTTCCTGGCCCTTCCTTTTGGCAGGGTCAGGTTCTGGGTTGACAGATACATGCAGTCTCCCACCACATATATGTCCACTTCGCGACGTTTCTTATTATGATTGTATCGTGTGCTGCCATCAGGTTCCATCGAGCCTGATGTGCGAATTGGGTCATTCCTTTGAAGGGAGTGTCCGTACCCATTGGTAGGTCGATCCGTGGCATATATCCGTGGTTCAGCTCTGTTATATTATGGGTGGGAATATCAAGCCCTACCCTAGTATATCCCATTCACACTCATGCATATGCGACTTACCAGTGCAGGACCTCTTACATGCGCATGCGTTATCAGACGCGCGCGCATCTAGCTGGCCCCTTTAACCCTGAGCCAGGTTCCGGGGCCACTCAAGGCACAGATCCGAGATGGAGCGCGGGAGGCGCTCCATCATTCCAATTTCCTGAATGCATATATTAGCTCCACAGTTCAAGGCACAAGTACCTAATGACCAGATAGGTACATACTCCAGCACCGGTGCATGTATCATGCACTGGCGGCACCTGCTTGCTCCACAAGCATCTTTCATAGCATAGCTTCGTTCCAAACTAGTTAAATAGCTAGGAAACATGTATAGAATCTTAGGCAGTAAGATTCCTGCTCATTGCGGCTAACAGACTCTGTAACTTTATCCACAATCCAAGTGCCATCATCTTCCAAACAATAATGCACTTGTGGTTCCTTCACAACATTATAATCTTCAAGGATGGCTTGAATAGAGCGACGGGTGGTCTGGGCAGCCATATGGTAGTGTGTTAGTTATGTGCATCACGTATAGTGTCATACATACATGGGCAACAGAGGAACGGCAGAGCACATGGAGACATGAATCTCCTGAACACCCTTCAAGGAGCTTAGCAGCTGGACCCAGGTCTTGCAGTAACCCTCCATTTTGCATGTCATCATAGCCATAGGCATGGTCATAGACCCGGAGCCATGCTGTCCAATTGTTCAGTTCATGTACTATGTGACCTACGTAGTGGTAGTCTATATCACCACTGTGCGCAATGTCACCTCGAAAGTGCACAGAAAGCTCTATATTAATGTCGTTGTGGCATGGTGCTAGTGCATTATCAGGTCTCGCGGGCCTGAGAATCAATAAAATGGCAGGCCAGACTGTCTGAATGGATTCCAAAAAAGATTTCTTGCCACAGCGGTGACATGCCAGTGTAGCAGACTCGTGAAGCAGGGTTGTTCCCCCAGAGTCATTGCCAGTTGGTGCCCGGGGGATATGGTGATTAAAATAACTTGAGAGCAAGGGACAGGATGTCAGGCCACCTTCACGAAACTGAGCCACCTTAATGTTATGATCATGGAGTCGCAATTGTAGAACTGGTGGGCATGCTGCCATTCAAGTTTCATGGCCGTCATTACAGCGAAAGATATGAAAGTGCTGCAACCCAAATTGTGCCTGGCATTCGATACCAGTTTGGTCCTATGGACAATATTATATAGATAGTAAAACCTCCACTCTGTTGTCCACCTACCATGATGATACGATGCATCCAAGTCATAGCACAACCAAAGTCTGAGCGTGAGGGGTACAGCTTCCACCGATCAAATATGTGGGCATGTATTATGCCCTGTTGTAAATCAAGGATCCTGAGACCTTCGTCATCTCCACTCTTGGCATCAACCATCCACTTGTGGCGATGTTTAAAATGATAAACAAGGCCACCAAGTGCACTACTGGGGGGTACAGCCAAGAATAGTTGACACTGGAGGCATATGAAAATTTTCTGGTCTGAAAAACTGTTCAAAATATTGTAAAGATATTCCAAAATTTTTGAGTGTTTTTAATGTAAAAAAACTATAATAAAAGTTTGTGTTTTTGTTAGAATTTGTTGAGCAAGAAAATTGTAAAAAAAATTTGAAGTTTTTCCAGGGTTTTTTATGTCTTTTTATAAGCTTCTTTGTGAAAACACAAAGAAACCCATACAAAACCCTGAAAAAAACTTTGAATTTTTTTACAATTTTCTTGCTCAACAAATTCTAATAAAAACACAAAATTTTATTATAGTTTTTTTTTACATAAAAAAACACTAAAAATATTTGGAAAATCTTTACAGTTTTTTGACAGTTTTTCAGACCAGAAAACCTTTCTGTGCCTGCAGTGTGAGACATAATGGAAGGACGCAAGGATACAAAGGCACAGAAGAGTAGCTCTGTGCCAGTGTCCCAAAAGCATGAGTTTGGCAGTGACCACCGATAGCCTTGGAGCAGTTGGTGTTCAAGGGATCTAGAGAGAGGCTGCAGCTGCAAAATACTAAGTGTTTCTCCGGGTATTTTGTCAGCATGCACAGCGATAGTAGTTACCCCTTCCTGGCATCAACTTTTGCCGCTTTTGCCAGCGCCTCAACGGTGTCTGGTGGTCTTCCATCATTTGCTGCATACTTTGTAGGATATGATTTGGGAGCTCTCCCCTGTGGTCCTGATGGCGTAACATGGCCAGCTTGATACATGTCTACTAAGCAATATGCGAGCGAGATTGAATATACAGGTTCCAAACTCACCCTTGGTCGCATGATAGCATGCTTCCAAAGTTTGGACATGTAAGTAAAGTTTTTGCAACCCCGGAATCAGGTCCTGATTGGTAGCAGTTGCATGGTGTAGTAGTGAATGCTGACTCTCGACAGCATTGGTTGTATGTGGCACCTGGTCAAACACATCTATTGCCACCCAACGCTGACTGGAATATCATGCTCGCTACTTTGGATTGTAACCACCCCCATAGCCACCCCCATGCCTTTGGAAAGTCTCTCAGAGCTCTTGAACTGTGCTGTTGAAGCTGTCGGACGTTTGTGATGGCGAAGTGAGAGTAAAAGTTAGATGTTCAAACCATGCAACCTTGTTCGGGGGCACGATGGAACCGCTATGTTTGATTCGTAAGCATGAACCTGCCCAATGTGTCTGACAGCCTACCGGAGCTGTTGTGGCCTCGTCTTCATACCTTCGTAGTTCAAGAGCCTGAGCCTCTGGAGATAGCAATGGAAAATTCACAAGACGAGAGGTCATTGCCACACTATATTTACTGGCATGAGCTGCACAAGCTGCTACAGAGTAGTCCATCACCTATGATAGACTACTTGTCAGTATAGGGCCAGACAGTATCACAAATATTTTATTTGGCATACATTCAAGAGCAGCTTTGCATCGAAACGCTGGCCTGCAGCATCCACTACCTGGTGAAACATCTGTTTGAAGTGAGGCTGATGGTGTGCAATATCCTGGGATTGAATCCATGTGTACATGGTAGGGGCCCATGTCTCCAACGTTCTGCTAAAAGCACAAGTGGCCAGAAGGACCCCAGACTTGAAAAAGCTGTGGTCTCCATCGGTGACAAAGCGATGGCGAGCATCACCCTCGCCGCTTGGTGTATTGATCCAGTCATCCACCGCTTCAGCAAGTACACACTGTTGCATCCATGGTGTTTGAACCACAACATATGTGGGATGATGAAATGCGGAATCAAGGAGGAACCGAGTGCTCCTTTGTTCGTGTAATTTACCAAATGTGTTCAAAAAGGGAAGGCCACCTTTAGTCGGGGATGGCGCTAATTCCAGGTGTGTCTGGCTTTGTGTCCTTTGATACCGGGCCTTTCGAGGATCACTTAGGATCGGTGAGATATTAGCTAGCGGAACTGATCCAGGTGTAGTGTCACCGGTCTGTAATTGCAAAGCAGATGCCTCAACACGACACAACACTTGAGCATCAAGTGAATCCTCCTCACGTTTGGTCAGATGTCCAGAAAACAGTGGTCTAAGATGTTCATGAACACCATCATGTTCCCAACATACCCATGAGACCCCATTTCGATCCTCTGTCCATTGACGAAACTTGGCAATCCACTTGAATAGCTCGTACTTGATTCGTTTACATCCATGACATGGCTCTGTAAGCTGTGCAGCCCATACCGATCCATTGGTCTTACTGCGCTGTAGTCGTCCACAATACCCACATTTAATAACCCCCACACAAACATGCACCTCACACCCATTGTGCCAGCCATTTGAGTGCCAACTCCATTTGGTGAAATTCCATTTGGGAGGTTGGCCATTTACTGGATATTCACACAGCTGGTAGCCTACTAGGTAATCTGGATTATTATTTATACGTGAGCTGACTCCAGTCATTAGAGAAACATAGGAGATTCATTCACCAGAATCATCACCAAACTGTTTTGGAACCCGTTGAACTAAACGTAAAACTGTGGTGTTAAACACAATTCTAAAGTTCAATCAGAGATTTGACTTTACAAGCACACGCAAGCTTCGAAACTATTTTAACGGAGAACCCAATTAAGAAATTATACTCCGGTGAACAATCAGAATCAGTATTGGTACAGGAAGTGTAGCAATAGAGATTTAACTGAACACATGTAGTTCTTAGATTGTGCAATACTTTGTGAGGTCAAAGAATGTTTATAGGCGTCCAAGGGTCCAGATACTTTAAGGGGGAAAGCTACCTAGAGTCTTAGGACCGCGGGTCGAGTGAATTAAAGACAACAATAATCCCCAAGACGTGAAAAGATAGTTCTGCGCTTGAACTCTTCCTCAGTTCAATTATGTCACTATTCTTGTGGCTTTTCTGGTTTTCCAACTCAACAAACGTAGGATATTAACTCACTTACCCTGAGTTAGGTTAATATCTGCAGTGCGTTGATTGATCAAGAAAGATCAATTACTCAAAAGGCTATTAACCCACTTAACTCAGAGTTAAGTTAATAAACTATTGCGTGAATTGAATAACTAATAACCAAGTCTATTAGATCACTGCTCAGAGTGGCGTCTAATGGTACAGGATTACTAATCAGTTACTCTTAGTAATGTTGCTGTTCGCAGCGCGATTATTCAGAGCCTGCTGCAATTAAAATAGAGCACTCTTGTACTTCTCAGAGCCAATCAGAGTTGCTGCAATCTTAGACTGTAGCCAAGTCAGTGAGCCAGTACTTCGGTACAAGGCTGTGTTGAAGTCACACTTCAGTTACTCAAGGTATGAGTGGTTTGGGTGAAAGATGATTGATTGCTTCACTGCTAAAACTGCAGGCTATTTATACTGCATCTATCTAGCTTATGTAACTACTGCTAGGAACCTTGTAGAGGCTTCTACTACTGTGAAGAACCTTGTGGAGGCTTAGAGAAGCTCCAGGAAAGATTTGGAAACTATTGGAAGGCTGTGGAAGGTTCTATTGCTATATTGGGTTAAAGTCACAGCTCTGTGACAGTAAAGCTAAGAGTATGTAAGAAACTCCCACGCTCATGTGATTATCATGTGATGAAGGAAAGTCATGTGACTTCAAGCTGGATTGATGTCATGTGACTGTGTCATGTGATTGTCAGGTGACCGTAGATAATCAAGTGACTTTGAGATCAGGTGATTGTCAGGTGACTGTAGATAATCAGGTGACTTTGAGGTCAGGTGATTGTCAGGTGACTGTGGATGATCAGATGACTTTGAGCTGTTTTTGAGGTCATGTGATAGTCATGTGACCGTGGGGGATTCTTAGCTAAACTATCAAGAGATTGTTGTATCTTGTGGACCCAATGTGAGTGTAGCATAGAAATATTAATACAACCTTTCTTGAGGACATTTGAAACTAATTAACTACCTAGTAAATGTTCATAAATAGGTAGCTACTTTGTGGACAATCCCTAACACAAACATAACATTACCATCTATTGCTGGCTTTTCGGTAATGGCTGGCACGCACAGTCCATACTCAGTGGCCTGGACAGGGATGACCCCAACGAGGTGCGATTACAGTGTCACCATGTGCAGGCATTTTGAGGCTTGGCATAAGGGGTGAGACATGCCGCTCATACTCAGTGATGTGAGGGGCAGGCAGGTACTGGTACTCGAGTTGTGTATGACCAAGAACCTCCTGATGTCTCTGCTTGGTAGGCACGTCATCAGAATGTATATTACATGTAGGCTTGTCTTGATATGAATCAGCAGATATGCCAGGGTGTATTGCCGGATGGCCAGCTGTGACAACTTTGCCTGTTCCATGAACCTGGAGCGTAGTGGCTGTATAATTTGCGTGGTGAGTACCCTATCTTATCCTAAAGACATATTAGCGCACCTGCAACCCGTCGGTTCATTTCCCACTCATTTTCAGGTTGCCATCAATGCGTCGGGGGGCACCAAACATGTTATAATTATCCCAATATGGCGCCAATGCACCACGAAAGTCGGGACCTTGTGCATGATGCAGAAGGGAAGTTGGTTTTGCCATGTATGGCGCGTAATTAGTCGCATTCTCCTCAGTAGTCTGTTGGTCTTGCCTCCCTGAGTCATGGGCTGTCTTGTAGTCTAAACCGAACAGCCCCAATGCGCAACAAAACATATTGGTTTTCCAACTCAGAGTGTGTGAGCAGTGAGGCCTTAGGTCATGGAGGTAGCAATCAAAATCTCGGGCAATTTTGCCACGATTGTTGAGGCCGGGCTTTGCGCGTGTCTGAGTAAGGTAAGGTGCAGCAGTCGATCACGTTCAAGATGCGATCTCGACATTATTAAGCTCCCAGGATAAGTTTAGCCCTTGGAGAATACAAATGCGAATAGAACGATGCCCCAGTCTTTGGAGAGCATCTGCAAAGACATTTAGACATGAATCTACAGAGAATAATAAGAAAGAAATGAGAAGCGCAGATAGTGGAATATGGGGGAGGACTGTACCCACCATGTACCATTCAACAAAAGGTGACAATCTATGCACCAAATGGAAACGTGCTTTGTGGAGAATGGGCAAGAGAGTTTCGATGTTGACTTGCTTTGCCAATGGAATGCGTGTACCAAATGGAATAGGGTTTCAACATATGCGTACAGGAAAGAGCTCAAGTTCCATGCATTCTGATGACCGTGTAGATGAGGGTAGTGCATGTGAGACAACTAGAAATTACATCCAAGCACATACTGCAGCATGAACAGTACGATGCATTGCGAAAGGTTCTGAGACCAGCAGCACATGCACTGTGAGAATAATACGGTAGCCAACATGTTGGGATCTCATCAGGGGAGCCTCGCACATGATTTGAAACCAGACAGTACATAGCTACTACTGTACTTATGACTTGAAGAGTGCATCAAGTGAGCAAAGTGAAACCCATCCGGTGCAATGGAGCTCCAGAAACCGTTCTTTTGCGCGAACCTCTGGAAAAAGTTGACATACATTGTGTAGAGGACAGGAATTATAGGCAGTAGGTATGGACTTGTTGCTCAAAAGAATAGACTAGAAAACAATTCACTCTCTCAGTGAATTTAGTTGTCACTGTGCATGTACTACTACCCGGCCCTTTAGCGCCCAAGAGCTCGCGCGTCGAAGTCATTTCAGACTCCGCTGGGTGCAGCCGCTTGTGAAAATAGAAATAACAAGATGAAATGGAGAGATAGGGAGTGAGTGGAAAATTTCGAAAATAACCAGAGAAATGGATGCATGATACAAGAACAATATGAGAAGAAATTGAGAAACCACACAACAAATTGGATATATTATGCTTGATTTTGGTGCAGGAGCATAAATGCACCCAACACATTGTGCTAAATGTCATGCAAAAAATTGTGTCTACTTAATTTTTCTAGAGATGCACCTACAGACCGTCTATTGAAAGTGTCACTTATGACAATTTCACTTTCCTTGCCAAAAGTGACGGCAACCTCTGGCACTTGAACTTTGGCAGGGAAAGTGACCGCAAAGTGAAGCGCTCAAGTCACTTTGTTAAGCACCGTTTCAGACCCAGCAGCACTAGAGTTTGCCTGAGTCTACAAATCTGTACTAATAACCCCATTAATGATTTTATTACACACATATTAGGTTACTGAGGAACACTGGCCAATTGCAGATCATCCTTCCTTGCATAATCTGAGTTGTCGGTATCAATATGACCTTCATTGCTCTGAGGGGGGCTTGGCAGGCTGTTGTCCATTCTTATGGTTGGTCTCACTGGACCAGAGTGCCCCCATGCCGCATGAAATTGCCTATCGTCCCATGTAGCCCATATTTTTGCTTTCCCGAACCCTACATCAAGGGCCAATCCACGATCTACCTTGGCTGAAGCTTCAAATGCAGACCAGCCCCAGAGGTCTTGTGACATCCAGTGACTAGGACAAGGTCAATCAGGCGTATGTCACGGTTGCACTGTAGGAAGAGCGGGCACTTAAAATAAGTACTTTTTGCACTAGTACTTAATTCCAGTAGCTATTTTCACCCCAAAATCAGTGTCAAAAAAATTAATTTAGCTACCACCAAAATTAAGTACATTTAAGCACTTAAAATAAGCTACCCAAAGCCAGCCCATATCGACAGGTAGACGGATCACATCACCATAACAAACCGACTGCTGCGATCCCTGAGACAGCAAATTCACTTACTA
The DNA here is from genome assembly GCA_015179125.1 of Gautieria morchelliformis. Lineage (NCBI taxonomy): Eukaryota > Fungi > Basidiomycota > Agaricomycetes > Gomphales > Gomphaceae > Gautieria > Gautieria morchelliformis. The sequence goes on along the minus strand of WHVA01000131.1, from coordinate 9,778 downwards.
GGTTAGCATAAGCAAACCTTAGTGAGTACAACAAAAGAACCATTGCATCGTGCATGGCAAATTGTTCGTGCATCTGTAGCTTGAGAGCACAGGGACTTGGGAGTCTCAGAGAGTAAGGGGAGTGTTTCAAATAGTACAATTGATGTGTAGCAACAAGGTAGCTTACTGGAGTAATATAAAATGATGAGAAAGCAAAGAGAAAAAAGAAAAAAAATTGCACCTATTCAAACTCAACTTCCAGTTCCATGAAAACAGTCCTGATACATACAGCTGGATTACGACTTTGAAAGAGTGGTGCAGAGTTGGAGAGGAGAAGTTGTATGTCCAGATCTATATCGCTTCGGTCTTCCTGAAAGAGTGACGGTCAGATGATATCCGGTCACTCATCCAAGTTACGTACCTCGAAATCCGGTGGTTTGGTTAGCATGTGTCTGGCATAGCGCAGTAAAAGATGTTGGAGCTGCGGGTACTGCGGGCACGTGACCGTGGGCATAATGCAAACACGTGACAGCCGCGCATTGTACTTGGTCGCAGGGTATATGCGAGTGGACCACCCATTGTGTCTATTGTTCTCTTGATCCTTTTGTTGTCCTTTTTAGTTTAGAACAATGGCCTCTTACAGTATAAGTAGAACGCCATTAGATCGCTCTCCTCAGTTGTTTGGCTACGCTCTCGCGTTCAAACACTGAGGTGAGGCACAATACTTAGTATCTATTTTTCTTTAACTCACCTGTATATCATAGACTCTTATTACAGGTGAATATACATAGTTGTTTGGCTACGCTCTCGCGTTCAAACACTGAGACTCTTATTACAGATCATCTAATCTTACAGGTTACTGGGCCCCGCACCAAATCACTAGTTCCCCTTAAGCTCCCTTCAAAACCATGACTACCACTGCCCTGACCACCACCGACCTTCTCCCCTCCTCGGTTCCCAAACTCATGACGAATGGCCTGAATTGGATAGCGTTCTCGATGCGCTTCCAGGATGCTGTCGAAGCAAAAGGCTTATGGGGGTATTTTGACAGTACGATTACCCAACCGACAGTTAGCACTCCACCAGCTGCTGGTGAAGAAGATGCCCTCGCAAAATGGGTCAAAGAGGACCGAACCGCAAAAGCTCTCTCAACTCACCGAATTCCTGACTCCACACTCATACGCGTCCATAGCAAATCGTCCCTAAAAGACCGATGGGATCTCATCGTAAAGGAGTACTCGTCGAAAGGGGCTTTCGCTCAAGCAGACCTGCGTACCCAGTTCATGGATTCCAGATGCCCTGACAAAGGCAACGTTCGTGAATTTCTCGATGGACTTCGTGTCAAAAGAGAGGAGTTAGCGACCTTCGGCGTGGACATTGAAGTACAGGATTACCGTGCCACTATCATTAAGTCCCTCCCACCTCACCTCTCAGCCTTCGCATCAAACCTGCTAGCTGGCGCAAGGTTGTACAGCTCCACGAAGACCATAGATCCCGACGAACTCATAACGTTAGTCTCTGAGGAATATGAGCGTCATGCAGCCCAGAGATCCCGTCGTTCAGGACATACGAGTGGAAAAGGAAATGAAAAAGATGAAGCAATGTTCGTGTCAGCAAACTCGAAGGGAAAGAAGTCAGAGCACAAACCGAAGGGAACTTGTTGGAACTGTGGCGACAAGGGACACTATAGGAACAAGTGTCCTAAGCCTGCCAAAGCAACAGATAACAAAAAACAAGACTCAACTCGAGGTGGAGGTTCTGCAAATGCAGCTGTTGAATCCGATGATGAGGACGAAGCTGCGTTCTTTGCGGACCTTGATGAAAACGAACTACCCGAACTCCTGTCAAATTGTGAGTCCGACACAGACGATGGAGATGAAGGGGCAGACGATCGCTTTGAGAACTTTGACGAAAATGAGCTACCCAAGCTACTGTCAAACTGCGAGTCTGATACAGACAATGATGACGAAGGGGCAAACGACCTCGACTGGTTTTCCGAGATCAGCGACGAGTCAGACAGCCAATATGAAGTAGAAAGGCCACCTGGAACTGACGAGAGCGATACTCTTTCGCTTGTCAGTGATGACCCGGACTTCATCGGCAATGATCTGGAAGATGCCCATGCAGTTTGCGTTGAAGTCAACGAAACTACTGCAAACTCACCCTGCATCGAAGTGTATGACTCGGGATGTACACGACACATAACACCCTATTGTGACGCGGTCCAAAACTTCGTCAAAATTTCACCCAAGTCATTCCAGGCTGCTAACAGACAAAGTTTTAACGCTGTAGGAACGGGCGAAATGATAATCGACGTACCAAATGGTGTCGATGTCTCCAAACTGAAGCTCTCCGAGGTCCTGTACTCACCCGATGTGGGGTACACACTCGTGTCCGTTGGACGGCTCGATGAGGCCGGTTTTGCTGTAACATTTGCAGACGGCAAATGCATAATCCATGGGCGAAACGGAGAGCAAGTAGGCGAAGTCCCAAAATCAGGACGCGGCCTTTATCGAGTTACGCATGAGCCTGATACAGCAAATGCAGCGGCAGAAACACTTACCTTGGAACAACTCCATCGTCGTTTGGGACACATTTCACCCGAAGCTGCCAAAAGATTAGTTGCAAAAGGATTTGTAACTGGAATAAAACTGGATACATCACCTCAAGCAGACACCCTCTTTTGCGAGTCCTGTATTTATGCCAAGGCGACTCGCAAGTCTGTGCCTAAAATGCGAGAAGGCAAACGTGCCTCGAACTTCGGTGACGAAGTACACAGTGACCTGTGGGGACCAGCTCCGGTTGCCACGAAGGCCGGAAAGCGTTACTATGTCACCTTTACAGATGACATGACACGCTTAACTCACCTTTACCTTCTGCGCACGAAAGACGAAGCCCTGGGTGCCTACAAAGACTACGCTACATGGTGTAGCACGCAGCTCAATGCTAGCATAAAGACCCTACACTCAGACCGCGGTGGAGAGTATCTTGGAAAGGATTTTGAGCTTTACCTAAAGTCAAAGGGTACTGAGCAAAAACTTACCGTTCATGATACCCCTCAGCACAATGGGGTTGCAGAACGACGATGCGAGTGGTCTGCCAAAGTTTCTGTGGGGAGAAGCTGCACGTCATGTGGTTTGGCTGATGAATCAGACACTTACTAAGTCTGTCGAAGGCATGACCCCCTTTGAAGCTGCTTTCGGAAAGAAACCAGACCTCCAAAATGTACGCGAGTGGGGCGAGAAAGTGTGGGTACGCACCGAGAGTGGAGACAAACTAGGCGGGCGTGTAACTGAAGGGCGCTGGTTAGGCATTGACGATCGCAGTAAAGGCGTTCGTATATACTGGCCTGACAAGCAGACGGTCACCGTGGAACGAAATGTCTATTACGATCCATCAGCTTCTCGTCTCGAGGGGGAGGATTTGCAAGTGGTCGAAACGAAAACTGACTTACCCTCAGGAATCCCTAAAACTACTACCCCCTTAGTACCTCCAGTTCCCGACACCAGCCCGTCTGATTCCGAGGTTGAGACACCTGCGAAAAGAATCCGCAAGCCAAGTCAGCGCGTTCGCGACATTCTTGAAGGCCACGGCACCTCCTCTCACCGTTCGTCTGATCCCGCTATCGCTACAGGCATACAACTGCCAACTACAATCGATCAAACCACTGAAGTCCTTGAGGGGGAGGGATCAGCCGACTGGATGATGTTAGCTGAAGATGCTGAAGAATACGCACTGGTGGCTCAAACCAGTGAAACCGAGGCTCTCGAACCTCGCTCCCTAGCTGAAGCAAAGCGACGCCCCGACTGGCACCTATGGGAAAAGGCAATTCAAGATGAGTTAGCACTTCTCCGCGACGCTGGAACCTGGGAACTCACCGAAGCGCCAACTAATGCTAACATCGTGGGCTCTAAATGGGTATTCCGGGCGAAGAAAGACGCTGCTGGAAATGTAGTAAGATATAAAGCTCGTCTCGTCGCGCAAGGTTTTTCACAAGTACCTGGAGTTGATTACTTCGATACCTTCGCCCCAGTTGCCAAACTGGCATCGATTCGAACCGTGCTCGCGCTAGCTGCAGCAAAGGACATGGAACTGCATCAAATCGACATCAAGGGCGCATACTTGAATGGGGAACTTACCGAGAACGAGACGATCTACATGTCCCAGCCTCCTGGGTATCATGCACCGAACTCCCCTGGAAAGGTCTGCAGCTTGCGGAAAACGCTCTACGGACTAAAACAGTCAGGACAGCGCTGGTACCAGAAGCTCGTAGATATAATGCTCACCAAACTGATGTTCTCTCGCTGCGACGTAGATCAGGCCGTGTTCTATCGACACACCAACTCGGCCACTGTAATCGTCCTGGTCCACGTGGACGACTGCACGATAGCCGCAACAACGCCAGCCCTTGTGAACCAGTTCAAAAAGGGGATTTCAAACCATGTTGAAATTACCGACCTTGGCGAACTGCATTGGCTGTTAGGTATAGAAGTCAAGCGTGATAGAGAACGACGTACCATACACCTCTCCCAACGTGCCTACATCGACTCCATCATCCGCCGCTACAACTTCGACGACCTAAAGCCGGCATCCACACCAATGGAGCATGGCCTACTTCTCTCAATGACACCGATACCGAAAACCACGGCCGAATGGGCACGAATGCGCGACGTACCCTACAGAGAAGCTGTTGGCTCGCTGATGTACGCAGCACTCGGTACACGCCCTGACATCGCCTTCGCCGTCCAGTCCGTATCGCGCCATTCTACAAAGTTCGGTTCTACACACTGGAACGCAGTGAAACGAATATTTCAGTATTTAAAAGGAACGAAGGAATTTTGGTTGACTTACGGGCATACGATGACCGAGCTCACGGGATACGCAGATGCCGATGGTAGCATGGCCCGAGACAGGCATGCTATATCTGGGTACGCGTTTATTATTCACGGGGGAGCCATTTCCTGGAGCGCAAAGCGTCAGCAGATTGTCTCGCTATCCACAACAGAAAGCGAATACGTGGCCGCCGCTCACGCAGCAAAAGAAATAAAATGGCTCCGATCCCTGATCCAACAACTCTTCAACACGGAAATGGCACCTACCACGTTGTTTTCTGACAACCAATCAGCGATCGCTCTCGCAAAAGGTCATCAATATCACGCACGTACCAAACATATCGACATCCGTTTTCACTTCATCCGTTGGATCGTCGAACAAGGCGCCCTGCGCCTGGTGTACTGCCCTACAGGAGACATGATAGCGGATGCACTTACCAAAGCGCTACCGTCCACAAAGGTGAAACACTTCGCGGTCGAACTCGGGCTGTCGACGGTTTGAGGGGGAGTGTTGGAGCTGCGGGTACTGCGGGCACGTGACCGTGGGCATAATGCAAACACGTGACAGCCGCACATTGTACTTGGTCGCAGGGTATATGCGAGTGGACCACCCATTGTGTCTATTGTTCTCTTGATCCTTTTGTTGTCCTTTTTAGTTTAGAACAATGGCCTCTTACAGTATAAGTAGAACACCATTAGATCGCTCTCCTCAGTCGTTTGGCTACGCTCTCGCGTTCAAACACTGAGGTGAGACACAATACTTAGTATCTATTTTTCTTTAACTCACCTGTATATCATAGACTCTTATTACAGGTGAATATACATAGTCGTTTGGCTACGCTCTCGCGTTCAAACACTGAGACTCTTATTACAGATCATCTAATCTTACAAAAGATCCATCAGAGAGACTTGACCCCATTCATCTGCATCAACAAGTATGCGGCACAAACGCCTGTAGTGGCTATGTAAAAGATCTAGTCAATGGGGACAAACCGCACTGATTGCGATGGCCACACAGCCAACCGAAATGGGAGAATGGTCGCATAATAACGACAAGAGAACTGGTTCAAGAGAGGTAAGATGAGAAGGGTCTAAGCTGGAAGCAAGCAGGGGTTGAGACATCGACACATATTAAAGAGCACTTCATACCTGTATAGTTTGGGAATGGTGAGGGCTGTGGCCTTTCACACATAAGGACTGGGATTCGCTGCACATTTCTTTATGCCTAAGCAACGATAGAGCCGACCATAGCGACTTTAATCCCTGAGAGGACTCACAAAGCCATGGCACAAATCAAGGGATTGGGGTCCGCTAGGTCCTTTTGAAACGTGTTTATAGACAACAAAGCGAGGTCTGGCTCGTGCTCAGCATATCTAAGGAGATATATGTACACAAGCTTCCTGATTTCGAGGTTGGAGGATGCGACATTCTTCACAACTTGGGCAAAGAATTCGGAGACATTATGACCCTTGGGTATCATCTGCACAAAGATTACACAGAGTAAGTGCAAGCATCAATGGATTTGAGCGAGACGGACAGCAATGAGCCTCTTCATGCCCCCAAGCTTCTTGTGATCTTGACTGCTGTCGAGCTGCCTGTGGATATTCTTCACCTTGTCTTTGGCAGTATCAAAAAAGGACGCTCCCGAAGGCTTGCCAATTTCCAGATCGCGCAAAGTCACTTCCCCACTCATTCCCGCGCTTGACTTGTCCAACTATGCATTCAACCGTATGCAAACCCACAACAACCAGCACGGTGGTCTCCTGAGTATGGTGCTGAGATGGCGGGGTGGGTGGTTGTGCCTCTACAGACCTGTATGAAAATTAATATAAAATCAGATAATTCAAAAAAATAAAATAAAATAAAATAAAATAAAATAAAATAAAAAATAAAAAACAGGAAGTAACAGCGATAGAGGAGATTTTGTCACCTCCTGGCTGCCAGAGATAAAGAAGCCATAGCAAGATAATTCCATCCAGAGTGAGAAAGTTGTCAGCCTATCGTCAACAAACCTGAATAGGATATTTTTTGCTCAGGCAGGTACCATATACAAGTGTCGAGACATCCCACCCACCTCTGACTCTGACAGACAACTTCAACACCTTTAGTGTCATTGCCCTGGGAGCGATGTGGATGAGGGAGGTTGATATTGGACGATTTGGGTACACCTTTGTTCCCTTTCTGATCTTTCAAGGCGTTGGAGCGCTGACTGGCCTTTTCATTTCTCTCTTTTATTTTCATTATTCCCTTACTCATTCACCAGGACAAGTCTTCGAAGACTAACTGAGCCCAGGACAATACCCAGGTGGCCCCCTGTGTTGTCAGTGATGTCCCCATTGCAAAAGTCCGTATTTATTCTTTTATTTTTGTTATTATCTTACTTGTTTACTAGGACAACTCTTTGAGGGCTAGCCTAGGCAGGGACAAATGCCAAGCAGCCCCCAATTTCATCACCAATGTCCCCATTGCAAAAGTCCGTAATTTTATTTTTTTTGTTATATATATGACTGCTACATAATATCATTGCAGGACAAGTTCTCTAACAAAAGCAAAGTGCAGCCCCATCCCAACTTCGCTGCTCTCAAGAATCATGAGCCAGACGTCATACATGAACTGGAGATGCTGGATTTCAGTACCGCCAGCCAAACCTCCAAGAGCAAGAAGAAGAAGAAGTCCCTTGCTGTTGCCGCCAGCGTGGCCTTGAAGAAGGGGGGTCTCCGGCGTGAAGAGGCCAGTTGAGGACGATGATGGTCCTGGACCGGTGGGTCTTGCTTGAGTCATTATATTATTCTTTTAATGACGCATAGGCTAGTCTAAAACACTACAAGATGCTCGAGTCAATCCCAGTGGTGCATGTATATTCTGGCCTAATGAATCTACGTATCTAACCAAGTCCTTCCAGCTGGCCAAGGGCAAGGAAAAGGTTAGCTCATGGCCATTTGTCGCATGGCCGCTCCTGACTTGAATGCAGACCACTAAGAAAACAAAGGTTGCCAAGGTATTTTCATCATATGCTTGTATACCCTTGCTCACATGGACTCAGTCAGGGTGCCCCAAATAAAATATTGTTCTCTACTGCCGCTGGAAGTTCTGGGGTGAGAAAAACAAACGTCAGGTGTGTCTTAAGTATCTCTGCCTTCTCTCTCTCGATCTCCCATATTCCACTTCACAGCCAGTCCCGTCTGCTAGGGTTCGTGGTGATCACCCCTGATACACAGCAGTGTTATTCCAATTATTGCTGCATAAGTATTCTTTTTATTCTCCAATCGCTGCAATGGTCCCCACTGTTATTCATGTATTCACAGTGCTTGATACTCTCCCACTCGTCGTTTTCATGTCTGCCTGCATCGTACCGCGCCTTGTCTGCCTGCGCCGTTTTCTGATCCCATTACTTTTACATGTATTTCAGAACTGCATTTCAGTACTATAATGCACTGCTTTTCTGTGTTTTTGTAAGAACCCGGCCTTTGGCCGGTTACTTACCGGTATAACCTTCTCCGAGTCCGAGCCTTGTGATACTCGTGCCCGAATACATATGATTCTTATCCTGCGCCTGAGCCCGAGCTAGAGCTAGAGCTCATATCCGACCTTGATCCCATGCCCGTATCCCCTTAGTTACTGATTCCGCTCCATCATGCATCATTCATATATTACCTCGCCCTGACCTCGCCCTGATCTCCACTAATATGTTCGCCCCTGACTCGTACCCTCGCCCTGTATATAAACCCCCCTGTATGCATTCCTACTCCTCAGTCTGAAAATCAACTATCGTATAACTTCGATCCTTAGTTAGTTTCTAAGCCTCGCCTCTTAAGCCAAACCTCGCCTCTTATTCGTTTGCCTCCGAAGTTGGGACTCGTGCGTAGGGTCGGCGCAGCACATAAGCTGAAGCCTAGTCCCTCTCCGACTTCCCCATCCAAACCTCGCCCCGTAACCTCGGACCGTACCTCGGGTTTCGCTCCCGACCTCAGTCGACCTTACGACGGATCATATCGTAACAGTTTTACAACTGCAGTTTTAAGTACAAATAAGGCTGAAAATCAGTGTGAATTGTTTCTGAAAGAACCATTCTCTCTACTAGATTTCGGGGTTGCGCGAATCAACCGGTGCACTTAAATTCAGGTACGCAAGCACTTAAAATTAGTACCTTCTGCACTGATTTATTGGTGCGTAATGTACTTAAGTTAAGTCCCCAGTCTTCCTGCAGTGGTTGTTCTTGTCTTTGGCGAATGTTAACCAGGATGCATAGTTCTTACACATGTATTTTTGAAATGCGACTCTTTCTGAGGCATCCTGGATATCGGGGAGTCATCTATCCCCACTCCGACGCTTCAAACTCCGATGCACCCCTCACCACCCACAAGGCTTCATGAGTAATAGAAAAATACCAAATAAAAGATTAGAAAATTTGTTGTGTAAATTTTACTGTTTCTCCCAGGCGCACAAAGAGGACCGACCATTCACTGACCCTCCCCTCCCTCGCTTCACTCGGGGGGTCCCCCGAACCAGGTCGGTTCAGGTCGGCACACTAAAGCCTCGTTCATGCATCCAAAATAATATATATGTATCGTGAATTTCATAGACCAACAATTAAAACACCACATTGAGTTATAGAAAAAAACAGCAAATATGGCCACTGAACCATTTACAAAAATAAATGCAAGTGCTAAGAAAATATTACAGCAATCAGGGGTTGAACCCACAGCCAACTGTGAAGGCAATAACTTAACCACTGCACTAAGCAGACTTGAAGAGGAAATATCCTTTAAACATTATATGTTCAGATCTGAGACGCTTATATTACATCTAAGAGTGAAACGCGCTCAGTGGGTTGTGGGCGTCGAGGCTGACAAATAATATTACAAATAATATTAGGTAATAATTAGGTCAGCGGAGCGAGCGGCGCAGCCGCGAGCCTAGGCCCAGGCCCAGCCCAGACCAACCGGTCTCTGGGGCTTGCGGTACAG